>JAJJWX010001040.1:0-91834 GCA_023529315.1 Papaver bracteatum
CCTTGTTTGCGATTGCATAGAACTTCCTTGGTTTATGATTTTTCTTCTTTTATTTTGTTTTTCTAATGTATGCCCGAGGTAATTGAAAGCGGGCTTGTCAAAAAAAAACCAATAATAACAAAAAAAAATATTGGTCTGTTTTCAGTGTGTACATCCCAATCTATTACAGCAAGCCTAGTGCTAGTTAGAGATTATATCAGGGATAGTTATGCGGTGGGATGGAAACAAATCCGTCGAGCGCTTGAGAGCATGCTTCATATTATGAGCCTCCGGCAGACCATGATGTCATAATGGTTATATGAGTTTATGGACATTTTCCTGAGTCCTGAAGCATCAATACATGGACCTAATAACTTCTCACATGTATCATCCACGCGGTGAAAATGAACATGACTACAGTTCCCAACTCTCACAATCATCACTTTTGGACCGATTTAGAAGCTAGAACGCAGCTTTAGAAATGCAAATGCATGAATCTGTCGCATATAATTCTTCTAGGAAATTGGAAATCTATGCTTGTACCTTATGTGGAGCTTAGGCCATCCTGAGAATTGCTATATTTTGCATGATTTTAGGCAATTTAGAGAATATCATGAAATCCAATATATGAAATGCCAATAGATTACAAAGATGATAGTCATTGGGACCATAATCAACCTTTCGAAGGTTGCGATCAGTATTTTATAGACCTAATGACCCCCACATATGTATCATCCACCACAGTGGGGAGTTGAAAATTTTGTACTTCAATCATGGAGGAAAATCTCAGACTCATCGAACAAAATAATGCTAGGAGTGTATTGCATGATAAACCATATAGCATTGATTATGAATTTCCTCTGTTGAAGACTCTCCTTCCATCGAACAACTTAATGCATTATTAAAAATGAATTTGATTCGTTTACAAAATGTAGGAAGGAGAAATTTGAGGATGAAATGTTTGTTTGTCCTAATGAAATAAAATGTGAAAATAGTATGCCTAGTCTTACTTGTGCAACTAATATTGCATATGAACCTGTTTTAAATGAAGGGACAAGAAATACTACGATTTTGAATAGGGAAAAGCATTTGTGATGATAATGATGATGATGTTATGTTAGAAGAACATGTTTTTTAATGAAAAATATTGTTTAACCTTTGGGTTCTGAGAGACAATAAACTTCACCCCTCGACCTTAATGAGTGATGTTTCTTCTAATGTTCCATATACATGGATGTTGATACTGATCTTGAGCTTTGTCAATTGTCCCCTGAATGAGGGCATGACACATTTCTTGTGTCCGAGCTTAGAAAATGTTAAATCTCCACGACACTAATAATGATCTTATGCATGAAAATATAATTGACGTGTACGATTTATACCTAGGTCACAACATGATGTCTCTTTCGATTTGTCTATGCATGAGAATAAAACTTTGGATGATCATGAAACTGATTCAGTCTTGTCAATTGTTCTATGAATGTGAGCATGATGTAGCACTTGTAGATGACTTAGAGATGTTAATGTAACTAATGATAATGGTACTCTTGAAGTCATCCATATGAGCAACTTAGAGGGTGCCTACTCTCGATTAAGTCACCAACCGATGGTCTTGCGGTGGACCTAAGAATTGTTCAAGGAAGTGTCTTTGAATCGATGGTTGACAGTTCCAAACCTAGGGTTAGAGTTATGTGCATCTCAAATTTTTTGGACTTTTTGTCCACTAAATATCTTTGTTATTGAGAAGTCATATGGAATGCATTGATGTTTCTCTTCCCATCCCGAACAAAGCCCATTTTGAGCTAGACCTTCGGGCGTGATTGAACCCCAAAATTGTTAGATTTCTGCCCAAAAGTATTACTATTGAAAAATCTAGGTTTGGGGTATCTCATTTTGTTTTACTTTCACTTGCATTTTATCATATCATAAATTATGTGAGATTGTTAAAATTTCACACTTCATGTTTTGGGTTGATCTCAACTCTTTAGATTACTAGCATGTATGGTGAATCTTTGTATATAATCCAGTAGATATTGTTAAATCTTGTTTCATGAACCGTTGTTTATTTTTTGTATATATTTTGTACTAACCAAATTTTTGTCTTATCACTTTTATTGTTTGCTTTCAAAGCATTAATCCTTCTATGGTTAGCACCAACCTTTTTGCATTTGGTAATCTCTTTCCTTTGAATCATTTGTTCTCATGGTTTGTTGTTATTTCGTGTCTTTTGAAACATTGAGGACAATGTTAGATTTAGGTTTTGGAGTATTTGCATATGGTGTTGTGAGTCTTTTTGTTATTTTTTATGACCAGCTGTGGAGCGGGTCTTTTGTAGGATCTTTGTAGTCTTTTGCATCTTTATGACCAGTTTGTGGAGCGGGTCTTTTGTAGGATCCTTTTGTAGTCTTTTGTATTTTTTATGACCAGCGTAGCGGGTCTTTTGTAGGATCCTTTGTAGTCTTTTGCATTTTTGAGTCTTTTGTTGTTATCTTTTATGACCAAATGTAGCTTGGGTCTCTAAAAAAAAATATGATCAGGTTTGTGTAGCGGGTCTAAAATAAAAAAAAAAAATTGGTTACAAATTGTCAAGGTTCTAGAAATTCGAAGTTCATCATCTCTGTTGAAGAAGAAGACGAAGACATTTCTATGATGCTCTGAAATTGGAGAAGGTTTTGTGGGTACATCTTTGGTAGGCCCTCACGAGACTACAACTCGTCCAATTAGGACACCTAGGGGTTTAAAGGCTTAGTACATACGCTAAATGCATTCGAGAGACCTTCGATGATGACAGTGGTATAGTTAGGATTTGGATTTCTGTTCACTTGAGGACAAGTAAAATTCAGGTTTGGGGGTATTTGATGAGTGCCAAATATTGCATATTCATACACCTTTTCATTGGCACTTAACTCATCTTTGCGCTTCAAAGTCATATATTATCCCAAATTCGTGATTTCCTCCTTACCATCTTCAAGATTAAATATTTGTATTAATTAATTTTGTGTTTTTAAGTACTAAATAAAGCTTGGAAGAATTGAGAAGACAAAAGAGAAGAAAGTTGGAAGCATTGCAACCCGCTCGCGCATCATGGCAACCTGTTTACAAATTCATGGGATTAAACAACCCATGATCCAAAACCCATGATCCAAAACCAAAGACCCAAATCCATTTCCTCACCTTCACACCCCATTGTATTCCATTCTATCCATCAATTAAGAAAACATGTTTTGTTTAATTGTTGAGTGGTTCTACTGAAGAAATTTAAATCCCAAGTGTGAGAGAATTTTTGTGTATAAATAGAGAGGGTTGTTGTGTTGAAAAACTCATCCAAGAATAGCTTGTTCATGTTAGTTTATCAAATTTAAGTTTTGTTGTAATGTTCTTCATGTTCTAGTTTCATTTACCAGTGGTTTAGATGAAGCCCTAACTTAATTAATTGTGTATTCATATCTTGTATCTTGTTCTTGAAAGTTTAGAATTGTTTAAAGATATAATTTAATCCAAGTTTTTCAACATCTTGCTCTCACAATGTATTCCATGTATCCATTGTAGTTAGAATATCTCTATGTTGATTATGCTACAACTCATGCTTAACCAAATATTGATCTTTAGATTAGTTGTGCTTAATTAGACAATTAATGCTTTGGAGAAATACTTTAGTTGTGATTAAATTATCCATTGGAGAAACACCTTAGTTATACGGTAGACTTGAATCTATTTATAAGGACAAGAATAATATTACAAGTTGAATGCATATCATAGGTTATTGGTGGATTTGAATACCCTAGTATCCATATTATCATTGTTTACATATCTTGTTATTTGCATCTTTTACTTTTATTATTTCAGTCACTTGAAAATCATATCGTCAAAGATTCGACAAAATCAAACCCCTTTTGGTTGCTCTCTCAATCAGGATTTAGAATCAACTTCTACACTCTCAAGTCTCTCGTGGTTCGACCATGCTTACCCTCATGTTGCTTGTCGACACTGTGCACTTCCCAGTATACACAATAGTAGGTATCTTTCGAGCCTACCACCGGTACGTGTAAAAATAGCGCCCTAGGCTTGCAAACCGTGCTTGACTAGGTCAACTTGGCCGTGCGTACAAGCATTGGCACATGCCCACACGCACCACTAGCCAAATTCTAAGCCGTTGTACCGTTTGACACATGCCAAAAAATAGCGCCCTAGGTTTGCAAACTGTGTAACTAGGTCAACTTCTGACCGCGGCGTGCCATTGGAAAAATAAAAAACGCACCACTAGCCAAACTCTAAGCCGATATACCGTTTTGGCACATGCCAAAAGCAGCGCCATAGGCTTGCAAACCGTGCAACTAGGTCAAATTGGTCGTGCGTGCCATTGGCACATGCCAACATGCACCACTAGCCAAATTCTAAGTCGCTATACCATTTGTACGTTGCCACGAAAATAGCGCCCTAGGCTTGCAAACCGTGCAACTAGGTCAACAGCGCGGCGTGCCATTGGCACATGCCAACACGCATCCCAAAACTCAAGGCCCAAGTGGCCGTGTATGCCATTGGCACATGCCAACACACAAACCACTAGCCACTTTCTATTCCAAGTTGCTATGCCATTGGAACATGCCAAAGTAGCGCCCGCAACTTGGCCAAAGTGGCCGTGCGTGCCATTGGCACATGCCAACACGTAACCACTAGCCAATCCCCATTCTAAGCCGCTATACCATTGGCACATGCCAAAGTATCGCCCGCAACTTGGCCAAAGTGGCCGTACGTTCCATTGGCACATGCCAAACACGTTACCACTAGCCACTTTATATTCCAAGGAATTCCGCGCATGCCATTGGAACATGCCACATGCTCCACTAGGCGACTTTGGCATTCCCATCCGCACTCAAAGTGCAACTTGCGGCCAAGGAATTCTGCACATGCCATTGGCACATGCCAAATGCTCCACTAAGAGACTTTGGCATTTTCATCCGCACTCAAAGTACAACTCGCATCCAAGGCATTCCGCACATGCCAAATGCTCCACTAAGCTACTTTGGCATTGCCATCCGCATTCAAAGTACAACTCGCGGTCAAGACATCCCGCAATGCTTCACTAGCAACTTTCGCATTGCCACTTGCGCCCAACTCTCGAGATATCAACACAAACTAGGGGATGCTTTCTTGGGGTTTTGGTTTGGCGGTCACAGCGTGCAGCGTACACTACGCTCGCAATAAAGCAAGGCGTGCAAGGAATGAATACGGTCAATTAAATAAGGAAATTTATGGTGAAAACGTTTTTCACCATAAAGCCAACGGTTTCCACCTCCTCTGTTTTAATTGACACATTTGCTCAATTCCTTAATGAGGCCAGGGTACGTTCAATCTCACTTGTATAAATAGGTTTCACCTATTCTTCCAAAACACACAAGCCTTGGTCAGGCAAAATACAACACTATCATATAACAACTTTGCAAGCTCTCTCTCAAAAGCTTCCATCACTAGCAAGCTTCCGAAAGCTTCTACACTTCTGATACAAGTCGAGATACTACCTAGCCAGGAATCTCTGGTCTCATCACCCTTCTTCACTATCCTCCCCAAATCAACCCTTCTCCTCCACTTTGTGACCGAAGCAAATCTGGAACGGCCATCTTCTTGGTTTAGGCCAGAGTTGTACATATTGATATCTCGAATCAAAAGTGCTCACGTGCAACACATTTTTTAAGGGTTTAAACCAGTCTCTCCATCATCGAATTTACCAAATTCGGAAGAGGCGATTTTCTCCCATAAACAATTGGCGACCACAGCGGGAGTTTCAATCTCTCGGTTACAATATCAGGACCTAGGTTCTATCCTCAAGAATTCGCGCAAACATGGTTGGCTATCAAACCATATCCGCAGATACTGATCCTGCTCGAAGACATGATGATCCGCCAACTTCTGGAAATAATGCAACTAGTGAAGAACTCCCAAGACTGGTTGACCTGATGCGAACTCAGGAGATTCACGCCAAAAATATGGATCTAATGAAGGATGCGATCAACAACATACTCAAATTCCTCATCATCTTAACATCGGAGCTAAGTGGATCATATCTTCCAGAAGATCAGGAACAGGGGACTAACATCCCGAATGAGCATCCTCAAATTAACGGTTTCGCCGCTAACCGGAAGACGGAAGATCAGGAGGCGACCGCACTGATAGAGAATTTGTGTGAATCATTGCACCTCTCCAGAGACCAGTGGGTAAAAACGTTTTCAGCCATTAACCAAATAGCGCTGAACGCATCTCTAGTCCCAGTACCCACATGGACTCCAAGGACACATGGGAGATCCTCCAGCAGCATTATTTTTACCGAAGACGACATGATGGTAGAAGAGGGCCATGACCGAGCCCTACATGTTACGACCCTTATCAGGAGAACATAGTTTAGGAGAGCGCTCGTTGACACAGGTTCATCTTCCAATGTCATCACCCTCAAAACGCTCAAAGCTGCCAGAGTACGACCTAACGAGGTCATACGACAACCCACTACGCTCAAAGCTGCCAGGGTACGACCTAACGAGGTCATACGACAACCCACTACGATGACAGACTTCGAGGGAAACCAAACTAGTACATATGGTTACATCAGCCTGGACCTGACAGTGGTACCAATTCAATCAAGCGTGAAGTTCGAAGTTATCGAAAAGGAACCAGATTACCACATGATACTGGGAAGGCAGTGGCTGCACGATCTTAGAATTGTTCCCTTGACATACCATCAATGTCTGAAAACAGTTCTGAACGGGGAAGTAGTCTGCATCCCTATGTCACTATCCCCTATGCACCCGTCTACTGCATATAAACACATAGGTCGAGGGGCTCAATGGATACGGCGACCAAGGTGCACAGTTTCCCGCTGCCAAAGTGGACGTCACTCAGAGACGGCAATGAACTAGAGCTACTCAACAAAGAAGACCTCTATCCCACCGTCCCATCAGAAAGAAGACTCGCTAATCCCCTATTGCTGGGCCAGGGTGCAACCCGTACCCACGCTAAGCGAGAACACACCTTTACCGCAAGACGAAGAAAAAAGGGAAAGCTCACATATTATCATCGTTGTTAGCAATTAACAGGGGAGACCACAATCCGGTCTCTCCGCCAAAGAGAATGTCTTCACAGCGACCAAGAGGGAGTTCCCGACACCTCTCAGAAGATGCAAGACGGGACCGACTTAACCACAGACGAGCTCGACACTGTCAATATAGGGGATGAAGAATTCCCACACCCCATTTTAATCAGTTCAGCCTTACACTCAACGGAACGCTCGAAGCTAGTCGATCTACTCAAGGAATAACAAGATGTATTCGCATGGACATACGAAGAAATGCATGTCTTGGATGAAAAACTGGTTACCCACCATCTACATGTGATACCCGGGTCCAAACCGGTCAAGCAACTTCCAAGACAATTCAGGCACGATGTGGAAGAACAAATCAAGGTGGAAGTTCAGAAACTACTAGCCGCTGGTTTCATCAAGCCCATTCATCACCCCACTTGGTTGGCTAATATCGTTCCCGTCAAGAAGAAAAATGGCCAGATCAGGTGATATGTCGAATTCAGAGATTTGAACAAGTGCTTCCCTAAATACGATTTTCCGCTCCCTAATATCGACATGCTGGTAGACGCTACCAGTGGGCATGCCATGTTCTCTTTTATAGATGGATATAGCGGCTACAACCAGATAAAGATGTATGAGCACGACGCAAGCAAGACTGCTTTTCGAACCCCTCTTGGAAACTTCTATTACATTGTGATGCCTTTCGGCCTGAAGAACGCTGGTGCTACTTACCAACGTGCCATGACCACCATCTTCCACGATATAATGCACAAGCAAGTTGAAGATTACGTAGACGATGTGGTGGTTAAGTCGAAGACTCGAGCAGATCATCCAGAGACACTGCGACAAGTGTCCGAAAGATGCCGCGAATATAAATTGAATATGAACCCTTTGAAATGCGCTTTCGGCGTCTCTTCGGGGAAGTTCCTATGGTTCCAAGTAACGGCTGCAGGGATAAAGGTCGACCCAATCAATACACAAGCTATCGTGATAATGCCGCCCCCACGAACTGTAAAGGAGCTCCAGAGTTTCATGGGTAAGATAAACTACATTCACCGCTTCATACCGGGACTGGAACATCTCATTACCGCATTCACCCCTTTGCTAAAAAAGGGGGCGAGTTTTACATGGACTGCGTCTCAACAAGAAGCATATTAGAAGATCCAACAAACACTATCTTCCCCAACCGTCATGAAATCTCCTATGCAAGGGAAACCGATATGTCTCTACATAGCTTTCAGCGAAACTACCATTGGAGCTCTCCTCGCTCAAGAAGATGACGAGGGAACTAAATATCCCATATACTACTTTAGTCGTATGTTAAGAGATGCCGAACTCAGATACCCCGGAGCAGAAAAAGCATGTTTAGCACTGATCCACTCCATCCAGAAATTCAGGCACTACCTCCTTTCCAATAAGGTAATGCTGATATCAAAGTCAGATCCTGTAAGGTTTCTCCTCTCAAAACCTGCCCTGATAGGGAGGCCGGTTAAGTGGCTTCTACAGCTATCAAAGTTCGACATAACGTGCACTTCCCCGAGGGACATAAAAGGACAGGCCGTCGCAGACTTGCTAGCAGCATTCCCAGGAGAAAACGCCGCGGAACTACATGAAGATCTCCCTGGGGACTTTCCAGAAATTCTCTCAGTCAAAGAAGAAGCATGGCTGTTGTTCTTCGACAGCTCATCCACCCCCAGCACTAATACTGGAGGAGCGGGTATAGTACTGGTATCCCCTGTTGGGGAAGTTTTTTCACACTCTTTCAAGATAGACTTCCCCTGCACCAACAACTCAGCCGAATACGAAGCCTTCCTCATAGGATTGTCACTAGATAAACAAGTTGGGGCCACACGTTTGGAGATAAGAGGGGATTCTAAACTGCTCATCAACCAGGTGAACGGGATTTACGCATTAAAAGAGATAACGCTGGCACCATACAGAACTGAAGCACATATATTACTGAATTACTTCGCCGATGCAACTATCACACACATTGGCCGAAGCGGTAATAGGCACGCCGACTGCCTGGATACACTGGCTTCAAGACTACAGTTCGAAGGATCGGAAGAAAGCCTGACAGTGAGGAAACAAACCATAGCCTCAACGTAGCTTTCACAAACTGAGAAGACCGAAGACGATGACTGGAGGGCCCTATCATCCAAGAACTCAACAACGCACTTTTCCAAGGTAAAGTCGGTCTCAAGACTTTGAGAAACTTCTTTGTTCTTCAAAATGTTTAGTATCATCGAAACCCGAATAGCTCCCTGTCAAGGTGTCTCGGAAAGGAAGAAGCACAACAACAACTTGAACATGTCCATACCGAATTCTGTGGAATCACATCAGTGGTAACCCTCTACCGCCGCCTACAACAACTTGGATATTTTTGGCCGGAAATGGAAGCCCAATCTCGATTGCTCCATAAGACGTGCCCCAATTGCCAGGCACCCCCATGTCAAACATAAGTCCTTAACATCAACCATTTTGGGGACTGGAAAGATCCATACATCAGTTTCCTCCGCGATGGCATTCTCCCTACCGACAAAGAAGATGCATCCAAGTTAAAACAAAAGTCCAAGAGATTTGTGTTTCACGATGGGGTTTTATATCGCAAGAGTTTCGGGGGAATTCTACTACGGTGTTTAGGCGATACAGAACACCAAGGGAAACACAAGTTGTTCCTGCAGATACATGAGAAGTACTACTGGTCAACCATGGAAGATGACGCAGCCGCTTTCGTCCAGAAATGCCGTGAATGTCAGGTCCACGGAAATCTCATCCACGCACCTCCAACACCCCTACACTCAATAAGTATCTCGTGGCCCTTTTATAGTTGGGGACTCGACATCATTGGAAAAATCAACCCGCCGTCCTCGAACAACACGAATACATAATAACCGCAACCGAGTACTTTACCAAATGGGTTAAAGCGGTCCCGCTGAAAGGAAACACCGGAGCCACAATCGCAGCATTCATCAAGGAACACATCATCTGTCATTTCGGCGTACCTTATCATCACCGACAATGGCACACCTTTCGCTAACAAGCAGGTACAATACTTAATTGAGGGGTACGGCATTAAACAAGTCTTCTCCACCATCTACTACCCGCAGGTAAATGGGAAAGCCGAAAGCACCAACAAGACTTTGATCCGGATCCTCAGCCGAACAGTACACGACAATCCCAGGACTTGGCATGAGTTACTGCCAATGGCTCTCTGGGCATACAAAACATCTCCTAGAAGCTCCACCGGCATGTCTCCCTACTCTCTTTTCTATGGCACAGATGCAATTCTCCCGGATGAAATCAAAATTCCATCTACCCCGAATCGCCACCGCAAGTGGACCTCAATGGAGTGAAGCCGAGACGCTGAACGCCAGAGTAGCAGAACTAGACACTATAGACTCTATAAGATCTCGGGCGGAAGAACATGCACAAGCATACAAAAACCGGATTTCCAGGGCATACGACAGCACCGTGAAGCCTAGAGTTTTTAAAAGGGGAGATTTGGTGCTGAAAACTGCCAAGCACATTCAGCAAGATGTATCGGCGCCAAAGTTTTATCCCAAATGAGAAGGGCCATACATAATCACCAAGGCATACGACAGCGGGTACTACAAGATTATTAAAGAAGATGGAGGAAAACTAGAGGCATTCATCAACGGAACATGGCTCAAAGTATTCTATGCTTAATTGCTTTCCCGCAACACGCTACATCAAAGTGTACACACACAACACTCTTTTTGCTTATGTTTTTCCTTACCTATTATCAAAACTTCCATACAGCCCAAAAAATTAATAAAAGTTCCTTTATTCATTCAAAATCTTTAAAAAAAAACCTTGCAACACAAATCAGAAAATCCCATCTAGTAAATTATAATCCCTACAAAACATCATCTTCATTCGACTATGATATCTCTCAGTCCTACTCTTCAAATCTCGAGTTAACCCTTCGATCCTCTGAGACTCCATGGCCAAAGCTTTCTCCTCTTCCAGAATGGCTTTGGTGGCAGGAATCACACCAACAAGAATACCAGCTCTGTCGACTTTCAAAATATCAAGATGATGCCGTAACCAGCTGATGTTGAACTCCAAGGACTCATAGGTAGCCACCATGCTCTCCCATCTCTGAATTTCCGGATCTGCAACAACACGAATGGATGTACTCTCCATTTCAACGATCATTGGCAAAAGGAAATTCACTACAGAAACTAAGGCAGGTGAACATCATTGGCCGTACGTCTTCCATATCCTTATGTAAAGAGTCACAAACTCTTTTCGCACCAAGAAACCACCAACGTTCCGGTAATTGGAAGAGAGGCACCTCATGCGAGTCACAAACGACAAACTCGCGTAGGGGTATTCGTGACAAGAAATCCCTAAATCAGCATTCTCCAAATCTGCATCAGCCAATGAAGTCGGGTTTGAAGGCAGGGGAGCAACTAGATCATCCTCATCGATAACAGTAACACATGCTCCAACGGGATATCGTTGTACGAAAGAAGAATTTCTCATTCATCAATGAACAAACGATGAAGTAAACACTGATCAACAGAAGAAAAGGGAACATACCGGTATGATCTTCTTGACCCGCATAACTCTAGTTGGGATGCTTTCGCAAGAGTCGGATCTTGCGTCTTTACCCGGAGAATCTGGACGATTGGAGGATGATTCGTCTCTGGGCGACATAATAAAGAAGGAAAAGAGCTCAATAAGAAGAACCTTTTATCAAAAGGGAGATGGTGTAGTTATGCTGAAAATGAATGCGGAATCCTAAAAAAGGAAAATAAGTAATGAGGAACATAACGCTTTTGGATTTTTAGCATGAATGGTTCCCTAATTAAAAGCCGTGTGTGAAGAAAAGTCAAAACTGCTTCCCAACTTTCCGCTGGTCCCACCAATCGTGCCGACCTGTTAATGCCGCCCAAGATGCACCAGCTATCACGTCCATCTTCCACCGACCCCACCAAATAGCACGCCAGCTTCTCAAGTCCCACCAGCTAGCATGCTCAATTTCCCGATTCGCGCCAACTACTCAATACTTCCCAACTTCCCGTTTCCGCCAATTTGTGACAACCTCCCGCTTCGTGCAAAAACTGCCAAAGACAAGGATTCCGAATCCAGTTCGCATCTCAGAAAAAGGTCAGATAAATCTCCTCACTTCTCTTTCAGATTTTGTCTTGGAACCATCTTATGCTTACCTCGCAACAAAGCTCCTGTTCCGAGCAAAGCAGGGGACTTAATGTTGATGGTGGATTTTAGACAAGGGGTAAAATCGTAAAACCTCGTGACCTAATGTTGCCCGCAACACATTAACTGAGAGCATTTAATTCAGGTGTAAATAATTCATAGGGGTATTTTTTTCAAAATACCGGATTAGGGTTTTCGACACAAAACCCTAATTTCAAACCAAGCCGCATACTGTGCACCATGGAAACTATGCCAAACCAAAGCCGCATACTGCGCACCATGGCAACAACGCTGAAACCAAGCCGCATACTGTGCACCATGGAAACGACGCCAAAACCAAGATGCATACTGCGCACCATGGCAACTACGCCAAACCAAAGCCGCAAGTAGCGCACCATGGCAACGACGCCAAAACCAAGCCGCATACTGCGCACCATGGCAACGATGCCAAAACCAAGCCGCATTACTACGCACGATGGCAACGACGCCAAAACCAAGCCGCATACTGCGCACCATGGCAACGACGCCAAAACCAAACCACATACTGCACCCACAGGCAACCATGCCACACTAAGCCGCTATGCCGTTTAGCACATGCCAAAAATAGCGCCCTAGGCTTGCAAACCGTGCAACTAGGTCAACTTGGCGGTGCGTGCCATTGGCACATGCCAACACGCACTACTAGCCAATTTCCAAGTCGCTATGACGTTTGACACATATAGCGCCCTAGGCTTGAAAACCGTGCAACTAGGTCAACTTGGCCATGCGTGCCATTGGCACATGCCAACACGCACCACTCGCCAATTTCCAAGTCGCTATGCCGTTTGGCACATGCCAAAAATAGCGCCCTAGGCTTGCAAACCGTGCAACTAGGTTAACTTGGTCATGCGTGCCATTGGCACATGCCAACACGCACCACTAGCCAATTTCAAGTCGCTATGCCGTTTGGCACATGCCAAAAATAGCGCCCTAGGCTTGCAAACCGTGCAACTAGGTCAACTTGGCTGTGCGTGCCATTGGCACATGCCAACACGCACCACTAGCCAATTTCCAAGTCGCTATGCCGTTTGGCACATGCCAAAAATAGCGCCCTAGGCTTGCAAACCGTGCAACAAGGTTAACTTGGCCGTGCGTGCCATTGGCACATGCCAACACGCACCACTAGCCAATTTCCAAGTCGCTATGCCATTTGGCACATGCCAAAAATAGCGCCCTAAGCTTGCAAACCGTGCAACCAGGTCAACTGGCCGTGCGTGCCATTGGCACATGCCAACACGCACCACTAGCCAATTTCTAAGCCGCTATGCCGTTTGGCACATGCCAAAAATAGCGCCCTAGGCTTTCAAACCATGCAACTAGGTCAACTTGGCCGTGCGTGCCATTGGCACATGCCAACACGCACCACTAGCAAATTTCCCTAGTCGCTATGCCGTTTGGCACATGCCACAATAGCGCCCTAGGCTTGCAAACCGTGCAACTAGGTCAACATGGCCGTGCGTGCCATTGGGACATACCAAACACGCACCACTAGCTATTTTCCAAACCGCTACCAAGCCCAAAACCCAAGGCCCAAGTGGTCGTGTGTGCCTTTGGCACATGCCAACACACAAACCACTAGCCACTTTCTATTCCAAGTCGCTATGCCATTGGCACATGCTAAAGTAGCGCCCGCAACTTGGCCAAAGTGGTCATGCGTGCCATTGGCACATGCCAACACGCAACCACTAGCCAATCCCCATTCCCAGCCCCTATACCATTGGAACATTCCAAAGTAGCGCCCGCAACTTGGCCAAAGTGGTCGTACGTGCCATTGGCACATGCCAAACACGTTACCACTAGCCACTTTCTATTCCAAGGCATTTCGCGCATGCCATTGGCACATGCCACATGCTCCACTAGGCGACTTTGGCATTCCCATCCGCACTCAAAGTGCAACTTGCGGCCAAGGCATTCTGCACATGCCATTGGCACATGCCAAATGCTCCACTAAGAGACTTTGGCATTGCCATCCGCACTCAAAGTACAACTCGCGGCCAAGGCATTCCGCACATGCCAAATGCTCCACTAAGCGACTTTGGCATTGCCATCCGCACTCAAGGTACAACTCGCGGTCAAGACATCCCGCACATGCCGCAACGCTTCACTAGCAACTTTGGCATTGCCACTTGCGCCCAACTCTCGAGACATCAACACAAACAGGGGGATGCTTTCTTGGGGTTTTTGTTTGGCAGTCACATCGTGCAGCGTACACTATGCTAGCAATAAAGCAAGGCGTGCAAGGAATGATTACAGTCAATTAAATAAGGAAATTTATGGTGAAAACGTTTTTCACCATAAAGCCATCGGTTTCCACCTCCTCTGTTTTTATTGACACATTTACTCAATTCCTTAATGAGGCCAGGGTACGTTCAATCTCACTTGTATAAATAGGTTTCACCTATTCTTCCAAGACACACAAGTTTTGGTTAGGCAAAATACAACACTATCAGATAGCAACTTTACAAGCTCTCTCAAAAGCTTCCATCACTAGCAAGCTTCCGCAAGATTCTACACTTCTGATACAAGTCAAGATACTTCCTAGACAGAACTCTCTGGTCTCATCACCCTTCTTCGTTATCCTCCACAAATCAACCCTTATCCTCCACTTTGTGACTGAAGCAAATCTGGAATGGCCATATTCTTAGTTCAGGCCAGAGTTTTACAGATTGATATCTCGAATCAAAAGTGCTCACGTGCAGCATATTTGTTTAAGGGTTTAAACCAGACTCTCCATCATCGAATTTACCAAATTCGGCAGAGGCGATTTTCTCCCATAAACAGGAGGTTAGGTAACCCGAGAGTTCCTTTCAATCTATTGAACCATCTCTCTTTGCTAGAAACTTGACCTTGACGTCTAATTAGAAAATCTTCCTTATCTTCTTGTCTTGTATTAGTCACTCTTCGCTCCTTAGTACAATCCTCTTCGAGTGGTTCTTCTCTATCAAACCACAAGTCTTCCACATGTGGCAATATCATCTTGTCATCTACATCTTCATCTTGTAACGATGGATCAAACAACTTCAATTATTCGACATTAATAACCGAGCAAATTTCTAGATAAGGTTGTAAATCAAGACTAAATGCATTGTTACCAATCTGACCGAAAATATGAAATGATCCCCATCTCAATGGATTCAACTTATTACCTTCATCATACGATCTTTCCTTATCTAACTTTAACCATACCATGGTCATCTTGTTCCTCTAACGTCTTCTTGTTTCTCGAGTACCTCACCAAGTTGTTTGTAGAGAGATCTAGTGAAGACCATAAACCACAGGAATCTTCCCTAAAAGAAACGAACCTTGCTCTGATACCAACTTGATACGTTTGATCTCTATACCTTGGTATGTATTACTATAAAGGAGGAATTAAGAATAATAATAGACGAGAAACTTAGAAAACAGAGACACAAGCAGTAATTCGAAGAAAATATATTCTCTATATTATGAACAAGAAAACGATTACAATTCTCTCTTTGTTACACTCACAATCTTCTCTAAACAGTGGATTAACCTTAAACTGTTTGCTAAGATTGCACAAGTATTGTTCCAAGCTTTCTCTAGGTTTTCTATTCCTAGTTTCTATCCGTTTAGCTATTAGCCAAAGCCCTCTATTTATAGCCTTCATCATACTCAGCCGACCAAAGACTTCTATTAGGAATCTATTTCCTAAAATAAGAGTATTGGCTAAAACAAACTCTTTCCTAACTAGGACTTCATCCTCAACAAGGATTCCTGCCTAGAATATGATTCTTCCCTCAACTTAGCTTGAGGTTAAATAAGTTCCCTAAAGGAGTACGGATACACCTGTATCATCGACACACATAAATTGATATATAGTCCGTTTACAACAGAATCAGTATACATGTCATAACATATGAACCGATTCTGGGTCTCAACCTTCTTTAGTTTTCGAGTCGGTAGTAAATGATTTCTCCCTCAACCAATTAATGAATTGATGACTAACCAATGATTAGTTCCCAAACGAAGGAATGTCTAAACCAAGAAGAATAAAAAACTAATGATGAAATGTATCAGTGTGAATAAGGACAATGAATAAGTGGAGGAGTCACTGGATTAATGTGATTGTGATTCAAAATGAGTTTTGGAAAATGTAATTGTTTCTTGGTTATTGATGTAGTTTTACAAGTGGTAAGTAAAAGGGTTTCATTTTCAGACTTGGTGAGATTGGTTTAAGATTTAAAAACAAAATAAAGAAAATATATTCACAAGATTATCACGATAACGAGAGATGCTAGGATTTCGGATTCCACCATAAACTCATTCATGCGATTCATATATTTATTCTAGACAATTATAGATCAAGTAGAATATTGACTCTGTTTCTTCGCCAAGGTAGATTTTTTAAAAGCAATGACTGTAAATCTAAAGCATGGGATATCAAAAGACTTAACCTAAGTATAACCCATCAATTGAAATCACAATCATTCAATAAAAACCATAAAACAATTAATAATCCATGCAAAAAGTCATAAAAGAATTAAATATAATTACCACATGCATGAAATATGGCTTCCTCCGTCATCCCAGTGTTGGGGTTTAGCTCCTCATATTATTCACGTGCTCAAAATAGTAGTTCATAGCTCAAATAGGTGAAAAACAAGAGAAAACAAATAAAGTAGACAGTTTGCAACGATGTAGCAACGTTACAAACAACCGTTACAACGGGTGTTGAACTGTTACATAGAAAAGATAACAAGCTTATGAAATATGTGATCTGTTGAACAACGAAACTTCTGTTGTGCTGTTTAAATAAGGTTGCTTCTGTTAGTCTGTTCTTCGTGTTCTTGAGAACGACACTTCTTTTATGTCGTCTGCAACTCTTCCTTCTTCTTCCTCTCTGCTGCTGCAATTCTTCTCTGCAGCCTTTTTCTTAGCTCTGCAGCTACCCCAAACTCCCGACTACCCCCTGTGTATCAATCCCAGGCTATATATATATATATATCACACAACCCTAAATTATTCGATTAAATATCCCCTTTCTTTCACAGAAAGTCTCGGGCTTTCTCTTTCCTTTTCTTACTTTTGTTTACGCATATTTGGTATTAATCCAACCTTCTAACTCGATAAAACAGCATCCAACATATTTCCTCTCCATGTTTGCACGTAATTTCCAAGTAAAAACCAGACTAGCACCCGATAAATTTTCATCTCCCCTGTTTTATTTCTCGGTTTTCTTTAGGCGTATCTTTTTTCGAACAAAATTCTCCTTATTTGCATATACGAATCCTGGAGAGTATATCTTCCTCAAATCCCACGTAACTTTCCAAAAACGCATCCACAAAATCCCGAGATCTTTTACTTCCCAGATTTTCAAGAATCATTTTACGTGACCGCATCAACCACCCGTCCTAATATCTTCTAGCAGGCTAGTCTGAGTCCAATGGAGATAAAAGCCCGACCAAATCTCGTCCAATATTTCCGTAGAAAATACGCAGAACGGTAGTTAACAAATTCCCGCCTTTTTCTGAATTTCAAAAGCTAGGGAATGGAGTGGCCTTATCCAATCCGAGGGTGCCCATAGCAGTAAGGTGTAAATAGAAATTAGGGAACCCCTTATCAGTGGAGTACCCCTTAGTAATTGAGATGCCCCTTATCCATTTGAGAGTCCGAATAGTAAGTATCCTCCAGATGCCTTTATCAACTTTTCGAGCCGATTTCTCCGCACATGTTTATTTCTCCAAAAACACCTACAAAGACATAAAATATCAAAATAAACACAAAATTGAGTACTAACATTACAGAGAATTGAGACTAATATAGACACATAAATGCGTCTATCAGTTATAGAGAATGAAGACAAAGAAGAAGTGAAATATCAGTAAAGGTATATTTGCGTGTACACATGGAGTTGTTAGAATCGGCCAACGAGAGTCAATTTGTATTCATATTATAGACATGGAAAAAATGTAAGTTCTTTGTCAGTTTTAATACCCATAATCGGATTACATTGGTATGAACATATCCCGATTCTGATATGGAAAAATATTAGAATTACAAGATTCGGTACATGTGTACCTTAATAATTAACGATTGTTATAATCGGTCTTTTGTAACGAGTAATATGTACCGATTCTGGGTATATTTTGTGTTTGATGAACATCAACCCAGAATCGGTATACGTTAGTGCATATATCAACCGATTTTGGGTCATTTTCTGAAAATATTGATGAGAAAATTTCAAAGTTTCATAGTTAAGTCATTGATTAAAGGTACGGATTAAAGGGATTAACTCAATAGCTCGAATTGAATTATTGTTTAGGAATAGGTTTTAGGTTTTGATAATCATGGAAATCGAAGAAAAAAAATAAAATATATAACTAGAATTATTAAGGTTAGTGTAGAGGGTAATTTAGTATTTTCAAACATTTTTGTCTGTAGTGATAGGCCCGAAATAATCAGTATAGGTCCCAATTTAACCAGGATTTTAAAGAACCCCTAATTGGGGGATATTGATTACTTCCCCCAACCCATGGTTTCTAATAAGGGGTGACCATTTGGTATGAAAATACCAAAATACCTTTTGGTTAATAAAAAACTTTATGAAAAGATTGTTATACCCTTTCTCCTAAAACATTAAAATCAAAAACCAATTTCATATATCCTCCATTTCTTCTAAATCAGTTCCGGAAGTCACCTATGTTTAGGTTTTTGAATTTTTCTTTCTTCCATCTTCTTCTTCATCCGTTTAATCATGCCTCCTCTAAAGAAATCAAAAGCCCAATCGAATTAAAAATCGATTGTCCAAAACAAACAACAAGAAATAATCAATCAGATTGTCGAAGAAGAAGAAGAGGAGAACTCAGACAACCAACCTCTCGTAAACATGGCTTCTGTGAGAAGGTTAGTGATTTTGAACTAGATTACATCAGTGGGTTTATCTTAGAATCGCGAACCCTAACTCAAATAGCTGAGTTTCAGTGAGTTCCGGCATTGACATTTGTATGAATACAATGTCGGTACCAAGTAACGACATGGAATTTAGGTTGAAGAGAACGACGATAGATAGTTACGGCAATGATTTTAGTATGAATGCTATGCCGGTATTGAGTTACAGAATCACCTGAAAATTAATGTTTTGTCCCGGCATTGATTTTAGGTTGACTTCAACGCCGGTAGTATGTCACGGCATTGATTTGAATTTATTCCTGTACGCCGGCAGTACACTTTAAGTACACAGGAAAACCCTTGGAATTTTTTATCAATACTGGCATATAATTTAGGTTTAATATGATGTCGGTACAAAAGTTGTATTTTACGCAGGTGGTCTGGGGGGTCTGGGGGGCATAGCCCCTCCCGGATGTGTTCGAGCATGCCGGTACTGCTACCAGCATGGTATGTTGCTTGAATTTTTATGTCGGCACATGATGTAAAGTATCCAGAAACTTGAAAAAAAAATTCAATTGAGTACCGGCATTGATAGATTTCTATCGAGCATGCCGACACTTAGTTACAACATTGAATGTTAGTTACCAAGAATGGCGGCACCATATTCCGGCATGGTCTTCATCACTTCCAGCGATTTTTATTTATTTATTTCGGACAAAACTTGCAGTTCCGACATTCTTTTTAATTAATTTTTCTATGCCGATATTTAACTTTGGAAGGCACTGCTTCCTGTATGTTTTTCATGCAGTACCGGCATAGTTTGGTTGAATGCTTTGTCGGTTTTGGTTTCAAAATGGGGGATATCGGGCTGCCGACATTGTCGTTCTATGAATATTATGCCGGTATTGAGAGTTCCGGCATTGTATTCATACTTCTTCTATGCCGGTACATAGGTTTTTCAACTGAAAAAATGGCGGGTTCAAAGAAAAAAAAATCAAATTTTCAACCTCTAAGCAGCTTTACATGTGTGTTGGGGATGCTTGCAAGTTTACTTTCTTGTGTAGGTTCTTCAAACAACTCTCCTTGCTCATAAAAATCATAATTCAAGGGTGTTGGTTCCACAAAAACTTGCTATTGTGAGTTGTTGTCATCAGCAGAAGATTCAAGATATGATCCTTGTTGTAGTTGAGCTAAAGATTCAGCAGCAACAATTCTCTCTTCACAATCATCCTCCATTTTCACCAAAAACAATTCCCTCCCAATTTTTTTTCCCTCCTTCTACTCTCACCTCACTCACCCAAATTCAAATAAAAACACAAACTAATCTTATAACAAATACTTAATATTTTTACTAATTATAATTAAACACTAATTAGGGTTAGTTAGGGGTAGATTAGGAATTAAAAAAAATATTTGGATAGGGGGTAACCACGAATTTCTATTGGGACACCATTTTTGTCTTGTAGCTATATCCCCCAATTAGATTGGATATCCCCCAGGTTCATTTTAAAGGGAAGGATTAATTTAGTTAGTGAAAAATACTAGAACCCCCCTATTATATGGGTTCAACATTTACAAGCCCCACAAAATGGATCTTCCACCCTCAACTCTATTCTTTCACATTTTGATATTTTTAGGCCCAAAAATTTTATTTTCAGGGCTTGATAATAAAGTGATATTTTTATAATGTCAATTTTACCCTTTTTAATATAAACAAGAGAAAAATCATAAGATTTATTCATTTCTACATTTTCTTTCTCTCTCATCTCTCTCTCTCTTGGTTGCAGAGAAAAAACTTTTAGATCTTCATTTTCATCTTCTTCTTTTCGGTTGCAGAGATTCATTTTCAACTTCTTCTTTTAGATATTCTACTGTAACAACGATGAAGAAGTTTTAGATAAAAAGAGCAGAGACAATCGATTTTTTTTTCCAGCTTGATTAAATTTAGGTTTGAAATTCGACTAATTCAATGATTCTTATGTTTTTCATCGCATGATTTTGCTGCTGCTGCTATTGTAACAATTTGTTTCTGGTTTATTCTCTGAAATAGGAAAGATCGAAAGGTTTGAATGAGTATTAAAATCGACAGCGACGTTGTAGATGATAAATCCACCACAGAAGGAGGAGCATCAGTTGCAGTTGAAAATAATCCTAGAAATAGATTTCAATTAACGGATCTGCAGACATCAGCGGTCTAAGTATACAGATAAGTATCATCATCTCTTTTGTCATGATGCTTTAATTAAGAAAATTCCATATATGTTCTTCATGTTTTAGATTTGAATTTTTTTATTTAGATTTCGAAACCTAATACATCGATTTTGGTTCAGTTTTATTATATGATTCATGACTAGCATTCAGATCTACTTTCTCCTTCTATTTCTCTTCATTTTGAGTTAGAAATTTTGAAAAAAAATTGAAAAAAGAGTTTCCAGAACTTTTAGGGTTCTTCGTCGAGAATCCGTCGATCTATTCTATCATTAACCTGATGGAAAATCAGACTCCATATTTGTAATCCTCATGTGTGAATCTGTGTTACCCATTTAATATTTTTGTAGACGAAGTAGTTTTTTTTTTTCTACCTGATATGATTTGTTGATTTTGTAGATTTCTTTGTGTTGGATTTGAAAATAGGAGTCAATTGATAAAGATGTTGCTTCTGTTCGGTTAATTCAAGTTAATGCTGGATGTAATGACGAAGGTGAATTCATTTAATGTTGTGAGAATACGCATATACTTATGTTGATTGAGTAGATATGAAATGTTTTTGAACATTATTTGATGTTGTTCAATTCGTTTGAGCATATCTGTAGATGTAGCAATTTCAAAACCAGATAAAATTGTGAATAAGAATCAGAAATCTAAGAATTTTGTTATGTGATTATTATGCACATGATGTGTAACTTTCGTCTACACATCCAATTTGCATGTGTAACTTGCGTTTACACATTCGATTAGCTTGTGTAAATTTTCTCTACACATCTAGATAGCTTATATAACTTTCATATACACATCAAATTAGCATGATAACTAAATATCCTCATAACAATCATTGAAAACCACATTCTATAACCACTAGTTACACAAGCTGTAGTTGCAGGAATTCCTACACTACACCCTTGATAAGAATCTATAGAAATTGAATTATATTTGAAGATGAATAACAACACTTTTCTTATTCTAATTTTAGAATTCTTTACAAAAGATATAAGAACTCAGAAGTACAAATTTCTTTCTAGAGTTTCTCTCTCCTCAAAACCTTATCAACTCTCAAAAAGACATCATCCTTTTCTGAACCTAACGAACCCTTTATATAGGGATTTACATAGTGGATGACAACTAAGTTTTCCTCCTATTTCGGACCTATTCTGCGATCTCATCGCGATCGCTACAATGTTCTCTTTCGCAAGAATGATGACCATCGCAGGATAAACATAATTTTCTTGTACCTCTTCCATTTTCATCTTTTATGTCTTTCTTCTGGATATTCTGTGATGCTCGAGAAACGCTGTTAAAGAGTCTTTTGTGACGCTCGCAAAAGTGTTGTTAATATCGCAGGAATAGCGTTGTAGCGATATTCTGGTCCTACATCTTGCCTCTTCTCATGTCTTTTCTGCGAAGAAGAGAAGATCATGAGAATTTTTAGAATTCCATAACTGCTTATCTTTTCAGACTTCTCTGTTCTGACACGTTTCTGTGTCCTTTCATTTTAATTTGTTTTCACGTATTCTTTCTTCTAATAAATTTTTGACACGTCCTTTCTAACCGATGCGATCTGAAAACCCACGTCTTTTCTTTGCATTAATTGCCTTCATCTTTTTCGAGAAATTTCTTCTTCTATAAATACTTCTCTCGTTCCTTTGTTTTTCTCTTTTACTTTCTTCTTCTTTCTCTCCATAACCTCTCTGCAAATTTACTATTCTTCCGCGAATTGCGCTTCTGTTACTGCTGTGATTTGTTTCTTATCTTCCGGTCATTTTCTTCATTCCCATACTTGAAAAATGGTTATCGTTGGTGCTAAAAACTTGATTACTTTTGGTGAGATGCAAGAAAAGCTCAAAAACAAAGGTTTTACTCTGTCTAAAATTCCAAATCAGGATTCTAGATCTAAACTTTCTCTCAAATTATTTACTTATGATCAATGTTCTCGCGAGAAAATTATAGCATCGCTAGGACAACTTGAAGCCGGTCTTCCCATTGCTCTCTATGACCCAGAACTTCCGCTATTTTATCAAATAATTTCTGAAAAAAGATTTTCGCGAGCGATATATCAATTGGGTGGAGACTGTATCCGATTGCTGCTTGAATATGCCTCTCGCGGAGCTGGCAAAGGATCTCGCTACCTTGAAGATGCGAAGAATCCTCAATTTAAAGATTTCCCTATTGTTTCTGCGGATTATATTGTGGACAACTTCTTTGTAAATTATAGAATAGTCCCTATGAAAAGGGATAGCACTTGTTGGGGTGTTCGTTTGAAAAAAGAAAAGGTCGTTGATGATAAATCTCTTATGATAGACATTGATTGGCATACAAGTACTAACCAAGGTCCTCGCCACTCTAGCGATGATAAGTGGTTCATTTTTCCGTTAAGTCTTGAAGGTTCTTATATTTTTGGTTCTCGCGAACTACCCGCGAACCTTGCAGAATATCAACCTTGGGTCTTCAATTGGCTTGAAAAAACTAAAGAGGTACATTCTCTCCAAATTTTACATAATTATTATCTGTTATCTTTCTTTTATTTTTATATTCTCGCTAAATGACTTCTATCTTTTCCAGATTGACAGGATGAAACTCAGTTATAAATTTTTTAGGAAGCCCAACACTTTCTTAGCTCTTAAATCTTTCACGGATGAAGTAAGAAATATATCTTCATAAATTTTAACAATATATTGTTGCCCCTATTTCTTATCTTCATCTGTGCTCGCAGGAAATTGAAGAACTAGCACCAATAAAACCCGTGAGAACTAAGGAGAAGCCTTCAAATGATAAATCTACTGTTCCTCCTAAAGGAAAATCTTCTGCCCCTCGCGGTGGAGAATCTGGCGATCAGGATAAATCTATTGTTCCTCCCAAAGGGAAACCTTCTGCCCCTTACAGTGAAGAATCTGGCGATCCTCCTTTAAAGAAAAGGAAAACCCGCCCCTCTTCTTCTTCAACTCCTCAACCCATTCCAGAACACCCAAGTGTTGAATTTGATAAGGATAACAATGATGAAGATTTTAATAATAATGATAGCAGATTCCCTACTATAAAGAACTCTTCTTCATCTGATTCTTCGATGTCCCATTTATCTAGAATATTTGGCGATATTTCCCACAGCATAACTTGTAATGACGAGGATGAAGTTATTAACAAGACATCCCAATCTCTTGCCAATGTCTGCGATGCTCCCATACTGGTGGACAATGATTCTCTCCAAGGAGTCTCACGATCGCTGACTCCCAGTCTCTTAAATTCTCTTGGTACCCTGGTATGCTTTTATTTCTTCAATTTGTTTATGTATTTATTCCATCGCTAGATCTCAACTTATATTATTCTTTCGCAGGTTGGAAGACCTTCCTTTGTTGTTGCTTCTGATTTAGATAAAAGACGCGCCAACTCTGAAAAGAAGACTGCTAAATTTCGCGAAGATAAAGAAAAATTAGAGTTTGAAGTTGCTGAGCTTCGCAAGAAGAATAAACAGTTGGAGACTGAAGCTTCAGTTGATAAGCAAAAAATCTCTGATCTTGATAAAGCTAATCAGCAACTTTATGGTATGACTTATTTCCCTTCTCTCTTAATTCTCCTTACTCTATCGCGGCTTATTCAAGCACCCACTTTCAACTTGCAGATATTTATGGTCTTACTGACGAGGCTACACTCTTTCAATCTTTACCTCAAGTTATAGATGATAATACTCTTCTTGCTCGCCTTAATAATTCTTTAAGTAATTTCTCATATGATAAGATTAAATCCCTCTCCATAGATGAACTTAGATCCAAACTTAATCTCTTAAAAATTGAACATAGATTCAATTTAGGTTTGACCAACAAATATAAGCGCTTTTATCTTGATTCAAAGAAAGAAAGAAATAGATTAAGAAAGAGGAATAGTTATCTTATTGACGAGAAAGATCTTACTGTTAAAAATGGTTCCAAGACTCTAGCCAACTTCCATAAAACTCTTCTTAATGTTCAAATGGAAAGAGATAAACTTTTCTGCGAGAATGAAGATCTTCTTGCGAGGGAAACTCAAGTTCGATCTCGTCTCCTTATAAATAGCGATGATGAGTTTTCTTGGGCTGCGAAGATTCTTGACAATGCCAGGAATGATTTAGGTGTAAATGTTATCCTTCAAGTTGAACAAGCGGCTTTAATTAGGGATATGATTTCTGAAAGAGAAGGTTGTTAGCTATTTTTCCTCTTGCTAGTTTCCTATTTTTGTTATTCTTCTTTACAAAATTTCTAACTTGTTGTCATATTCTCGCAGGAGCTGAAAAAAGATATCTTGAAAGAATTTGGGAACTTGAAAATGAGAAGAATCAGCTCGCGAATACTCTTGTTTCTCGCAACAATAAATATTCACGATTGAAAGAGCAGTTTGACATTACTACCGTGAATTTCAATAGATCTCTCATTGTTGTTCGTAATGATTATGTTAGATTGGTTTACAATGATCATGGAATTTCCCCTTCTATATATCATGATATTGCAAAGGAAGTCCCCGCAAAAATCCCAAATCTTGACATTTCTGAAAGCGAGGATGAGGATTCTGGCGAGGATGAAGATAATAATGATAATGACGAAGGAGAAAATTCTGGTGGAGAAGAAGAATCTGATAATAATGAAGATAGCGATGATGAAGTGGAGAAATCTGGTGATGAAGAGAAATCTAACAAAGAGGATGGCGATGGATTTAGCTAGTTCTTCTTCTTCCTTCTTCCTTCTATCTTCTTTGTATATTTATTTTCTTCTTTCTGTAACATTGTTGTAAGTTTCTCCAATTCTGTAAATTTCTTCTGCTTCTATCTGTATGAATTAGAAAACAATTCTCTTTCTGCAAATTAATCAATCAATGTAATTATTATCTTTTAAGTATATATGCAAACCTATCATTTAATAATCTCTATGCAATTTTTTTTATGATGGATGAATAATAACTTCATCGTTCTTATGGATGAATAATAACAGCAGTGGAATATAGCACGTCTCAAACAGAAAACATGACAATGGTTTCATGAGTAATAAATTCAAAATGCACAAGAACATCAAACCATCAATGCCCAAAGCATCACTTGGATGATACAACATCAATGATTGACAAACAAGAGTTTCTTTTAAAATCTATACGAGTATAGATACACGGTTACCATCCAGGTGATATGTCGAGTCATGAATGACTACCAGACCATACTCCCATGAACCTGGTTAGTGTCTGTGGAAACTCGTTGTCAAGGTTATCGCTATATAACAAGCAACCTTAATTCTCTCATTACACTTTCTTATAAGCATCAAATTTCGAACTAAAGTTCAGGGATGCTAGGACTGAGATCCTGAAAGCAAACACAAGTGAGAGAACAACTCAATATGTACTGTGATCCATATCTTCCAATTGGTGCATGTTGTAAGCGCAACAAATTAATTATTCCTTTTCACATAATTAACTGGTAATATAATGGCAAGGAGTTCGTTCCCACGAAGAGCATGGAGTTTTTAGCTGTTTAAAAAGTAACCTTAACCGAAATGGGGGTTTTTAGATTTTTAATAAAAATAATTAATAAAACAAAATAGCAAAGATTGATTTAAAATAATAAGGAGAAAGATGACTAGGGAATCATTCGTCGTCACTGAACCGAAGCCTAAATAGATGCAAATTTATTTCTTGTTAAATTTATATTGTTATCAACCGTAGAATAGCAATAAGCTCTGCTATCCCCCGGAATTCATGTTGCCACTGGATACGGAAGTGCTAGACTACCAGATTCTATCCATCTGAGCCACCATGAATAAGCTCTTAATGTGTAACTCAAACGAATGCACTATGTTTTGTGAATTAGGTTGATCCTAGCATCAGACGCATAAGCTCGGTCTGCTTACTAATGTTATCTTTACACACAATTACTTAACAAAATCCCTCTGTCGGCTCTTGCGATTTACTACCTGTTTAAAGAGCTAATGTGACAATTACACGTATCACACAACCCTAAACTAGTAGAAGAAATATTGATTGGTTAATTTAATTGATCATTTTAAATAACCCCTCAATATTCTTAGACATTAAAAATAATAAATATACTCAACAATTAAATAAAACTTGAAATAAACATGATTAAAAAAATACTGCTTCATGGTTCGGGACTTTGAAATCATCCATAATCAATTAAAAGATTAGCTTCTCATAATTAAAATACTAACAAATAAATAAAGATGGAATTAAAATAAAAGGCCAGAGTGAAAACTAGGAGTTCCCACTATTTTTCCCTCTTATCTCGCAACAAACGAGAGCAGAGGAACTAAAATAAGAAGAAGAAGAGAAGACAGAAGTCTTAGTGTGTTTGAAGAAGATGTGTTTGAGCCCTATTTATAGGGGAGAATACCCGACATTTTTCTGATCCACAGGCATCGGATTCCCTTTCTTTCCTCTTTACAATTCTTGCGCATTTGGTGCTGTGTACATTTTGTCCGTCAATACCGGTGCGCAAGCTTCTCGAACTCGAGTTCTCCCACCATTATTGTTCTTTTCTTTCTTTTCATTTCTTTTGTGTTTTTCTTCTTCTTTTCATTTGGTGCCCGACAACCCGTGCTTGACAACTTTCACTTTTGATTTCTTCCCATGCGCTAGTGGTGCTGGCTGTCGTTATTCTTTCGGCCACTTTCCCGTTCGAACGTGCTCGAGCTCCGTCGTCCCTGTGAACTCGAGTTCTCCATGCATGCCATGCTCGAGCACCACTGTGTTCATCTTCTCTCAATCAATTATCAGTCGAGTCACGTCCAACTCTCCATGCAACACTGCAGTTACCAATCATCATCAGCTCGAGTCCATTAATGGCATCAAGCCAACTTCGTCACTCTTCATTCAACTGATGTTCTTCTTCCAATAGAAAACCCGAGAACCACGAGTTCTTCACTACGGCCATTAGTCCTTGTTCATCATCACGACTTCTTGAGCTCTTCTCTGCATAATCACCATGAACTCTTCATTCATCGTCTTCACTGTCGAGCTCGTCAACATCCCGATATGTTCTGTTTTGCAATAATGAAGATGAAGTACCCCGAGTAAATAGGCCTGGTGCCTTCAATGGATTTGAATTACTGCATCCCCCTTTGTGTAAAATACCGGACTACCTTTAGCATTACCCTTGAACTGGGCTACCCCTTGTCGAACAATGAGGGTGCCTCTTAACAATTTTCATTCAACTGTCAGTCCTGGAAGACTGACAGTTTAGTTCCAACTTTATTCTCGTTTCGGCCATAACTTCTTCATACGAACTCTGAATGACTCCGTTCTTTCGCTATTGCCTTTGCCTTCTCGTCCTCTACAGAATGAAAAGTAAAAATCTTGAATTTGAACGAGTTACATTTGGTCTTTGGCCCTTCTTCACTTTTAGCTAGCTTCTTTTATTGCACAACTAAGCTCAAATTCACTTCTTTTTGGATTATTCACTTAATAACACACAACTAAGAGAAAACAAGCGTAACACACAATGATTTGCAAGAAAACCAACAAATACTAGCATGGAATCAACACAAAATATATGTGCAAAGTGCACTTATCACCAATCATATGAACTTTGTCGATAATTCCTTTGTAAATGGGATATCTATCCACAACGATTTCAGTAGCTACTCTGAACATTATCGACAACCAAGTTATTAATCTGTTAATAAACGATCTTACATCATTCTCCAGGGTATGAGGATATCATAATCCATTGGTACCAAGTTTCAACATGCGGATATTCCTCGCCATGAGATATCAACGCAACGTTTATGGATGTGCTCCTCGTCGGGAGAGATATCAACTCATCACTCAAAGAGAATATGGACGTTATCTGATTAGATTGGCATACCTCAAACTAGAGGTTTTCTTCTATGCATGTAAGCATATTTTTAGACGAAATAATCGCTGCAATTCCATGGCATGCCTTGCAAGGATTTTAATTTATGCCGAATCAAACAAGCGTACTCTTGCAAAATCTAGCAACAGAGTAATCTTCAACACCTCAGGCATTTCTCGGTGTGAGAATTTATACGAGACACAATTGGAATTAACCAATATCGTCGACGATTCTCCCCATGATCCTTAGGAGGGAATGTCTCATCAGCAGAACATCCAGTTCCGCATTACTCTACCTATTAAGGGAGCAACTGGGTGTAGAAAGCAATAATAACATGCAACCCAGGAGAGATAACTGATCAAGTTTCTCTCTCGTTTACTGTACAGCTGGAATAAATTAAATAATTTACATTTCCATGTAAAATCAACAGTAAACTGTAAACGAATTTTGTGACTATAGACACTATCTCAATATTAGTACCAGTCCTGCCAAGACGACCGATAGATATTTAAAACAATGAACAACACTCCAGGTGCACGTACTGTGTCTTTTATGTCATAACGATAGCAGAGCTCTTCCAAGCTCAAAGACGGCTTATTCAAAACCAATCGTTATGCTATCGTCCCGTATTTCTCCTCTTCTGGTGGTACGGTACTCATCAGGTTCTTAATCCCGAGAATTATTGTGGTTCCCTTATTCAAAAATATGCCTACCACAATTGTATTTTCCTTCTTTGCCAAAGATAAACTTATTTGCAAAGGTACTGTTGCAAATTTAATTCACCAAATTCAGGATTTTAGGTAATAGCTCAGGCGACGAGAAGACATGATATTAACTTCAAATATCATTTTCAAAAATGCAACACTCATTATATCTACGAGGCGCAGTTAACATTTGCATCACTCGGTGTTGTTGACACAATATATACAAAGTGCAAATTAAGCATTAGCTCTTTAAAGCTCGTCGATGCATATAATTGGCGCATATAATGCACGCCATAAAGCTAGCGGGAATACATAAGGGCGCAAAATATGCATCTCTCCTTATTGCTCGCCACTAGATTATATACGGTGCATATATCTTCTCTAAAATCAAGCCGAACTATTTTCCACAAATATCAATGGTGAAACAGTTCTAACATAATACCGATAAATATCCAATTTCGCTCATTTGGCTCGACGAAATATTAGTTTATCAAAGTTGAAATATGAACACATTCTTTATTTTTTAAAAGAAATTGTCTCAATATCAATTGCAGCTCATTTCAAAGATCGCATATAGAGACTGGCTAACCGTGTTAACCCGGTGTCCATTTTTCATTGCATTCTGACCTTAAGTGGAACGACTTTGAATTTTGGAGATTACTATAGCAAAGGAATACTAAAAAATTTCTATCCCAAGGATGCAATAATTCCTTGCTTTGTCGATATTAAAACCGTTAACACCAAAAATCATTGGTGTACCAACAAAGGTAATTTTTACGCTGTCAAAGAGGACGCGGAAAAACCTTCTGTTGGTTGGCTATTTTGGATATCTCTTCATATACCGTATAATTTCATGTGCTCCAAATAGCACATACAAGACACGGTAAGATGTCTAACTTTCTCTTTAACAAGTCCTAATCAAAATAGGAAACAAAGTTAGACATAATAAAAATTGCATGCATATAACTATTCAATAATAGTTAAATTAAATATGCAAGAGTTGAAGAGAATTATCCTTTTCCATATCGTCAGCCCCACTCCGATTACCACAGAGCAATTTGTGATGATAACGTGTTGTAAAATGATAATTACTAGTCAACTAATTTATTGTCTTAATTTCATGTAGTAATATGATGCTACTTAATTTAGTTAACTAGTTTAGCTTAGGATACCACCTATGTAGTACTTTGTTTACACACGGACCACTAGCTATAATAAAAGGGAAAGAGAAGGGAAATGATGGAAGAGTTTATTTGTTACTTTATAAAGTGGAGAGATCACTGATTAAGAAGAGAGAAGTGAAAGTGGGAGAGTTTATATTACTACAACCAACTTTGTTACAAGCTCTCGACTATTTATAGCCTGATATTTGAGTACAATATGTGGTATGGATATGCCACATCATAACACACTTGTCACCACACAATGATTAAAGTCAAGTTGCATGTTTATCCTTTTGATGGATAATTCTTATCTTAGCCGACTTTACTTCTAGCATAAAGGAAGAAGCTAGAATGTCCTGGAGATGGTGCTAAATGGTGGGCCATTCCATAGTGTCATGCTTACATAATACTCGCAAATTTTTTAGAACTTATTTCATTAATTGAAGATTTATTTCTAGTAGACATTTTCCTACCCTAGTTAGAGAGATCGGGTTTTCCTGGACATGACACCACAGAACAGCGCTGTCAAAAAATAATTTAAGCGCCAACATATTCCTATATAAATGTATAGGAAATTGGGGGTGGTGGCGGCACATAACAGTAATCTTTTTTTTCCCAAGATCCTTAACGGGGATATATCAATTTACTTAGAGGCGTACAAAAAATCATATAAGACATAACATCCACCAATATAGAATTATGGTCACCCTAAGAGCATCTCCAAAAGAGGGTAAATTTTTTTTTATAGTGACACATAGGATTTTAGACCCCCCGTTTGATATAAATCCATCTCCATTAGTAAGAGCAATTCCTATGGGATGAACAAACTCAAAGTTTGTTCATTTTGATCCCACTATGGCATGAACAAACATGAAAAATGGACGTCCAAATGAACAAATCTAATGCTTTAAACATTAAGTCGGAACATCCGGCGCACTTCTGTGTTAATGACGGGCGTCAGAAGGAAAATCGCCATCGTATGTATTACTAACACGCGTGTTTACTTATAATGCCAGAGTCAGTATCAAGAGCGCCAGCGTCAGTCCCAATGTCGCGGGAGTCAGAAGATATCACTAGTGGAAAATGGAAGTTTCGCGACTGTCATGACAGGTAATAGATACGGATAAAATTACCCTTTCTAACAGTAGCAGATAGGGTCGTTGATAAAGCATGTTATAATTGTGTTACCCAGTAGTGGGGGTCATGGAATAACCTTATTATGCTACGGACTATAACGGTAAGAGATAACTACCCTTTGGATCGGTAATAGATTTAAAATATAATATAAAAAATATATACCAATACAAAATTGGTTGAATGCCTGAAATAATCTGACTGAGATCTGACTAAAACTGAATTCACATTATAATAGAAATTGCACTTATAATTAAAATGATCTTTCCATTAATCACTCAATGTACTCATGAAACAAAACAATTCATAGTTGAATTCAGTTGGACACTTAAGCTCGAAAATCATACACCAAAAGATTCAAATCCTGAAGTCATACTAATACAAGTCCTAATAAGTTCAAGGTTACTTCAAGAGGTGCTACAAGTCCTAATAACTTAAAAATTTCCAAAAAAAAAAAGTGCAAACCAGCAAAACGATAAACTTCTCAATGATGAACTAAGCCAACACTTCATAATGGTGCACCTGCAGCAAAAAAAAAGGTACACAAAAAAGGTTCAGTTAACACTTAAGTTGGAAACTTACAAAAAAAAGGATTCAGTTAACACTAAAGTTGTATCGACTCGTGCATGTTAAATAAGTATACAAGCAACAACAATTGGTCCACTTATTTCATAATAAACTAAATCTAAAAATAGAACAAGCAGAACTGGATTAACATGAGTTATGTACTAGTTACAACTCATCTCTTAACTAGGTGTATTATATTTTATATTAAGATGCAAGTTGCTATTTCCCACTGATTATTATAAGCTTGTTGCAATTCCAGAGAAATATAAAGTAGCCAACATAGTCACGATGAATTACCTAAAGAACAGACATGTGTCATACCTGCATGGATCAAGCTTGAAATGCAGGTACACCATTATGATGTGTTGTAATGAAGGTAATTGCAAATTAGAAAGTTGAGAAGTGTTTCATGCATTTCAATGTTATATACTTAATTAGACTCAAACTCAAGGAACCTAGTAAGTTCTAAGATTAAACAACAAAATGATAAACTAATAGACAATTGATTAAACAACACAATGATAAACTCCTCGACAATTTTGAACTCATGCCATACTTTAAAATGGTGTACATGTAGCTCTACTCATACAAATAAAATCATAGATGATAACGTTGTGCTGAAAGAATCTAAAGAAAAGAAGAGACATGGAGAGACTCAAGTTATCAGGTAGTCTTTTGTGAGACATTGATCTGCCTTGTTCCTGATGGTGGATACGTTTTCTCGATGGCAATCCTTTATTGTATCAAGCTGATCCGTGGACAATTTAACCACATAATCAATCTCCTTCTTCACTTCATGGGCTATTAAGAGAGAATCTGCATGCATAAATGCGATACCCAATTGTTAGGACTACCCCATGAGGTTACTTAGACATACATAACACCTTGGAGATTGAAGGAAAATAATTTAAATTTTGATGCATACGCACTTTTAACAGCTGCAGCCACATCCGTTGCTGCAGTAATAAACTCTGCACTCATGGTTAAGGAAAAGGAATCAAATTCTTCAAAAGTTGTCTGATTTGAGTTTATCTTTTCCCTGTTATAATAAGCATATTCAACCAAAATGACATTTTTAAAACTAGAATACACTGAAGACATATAACACAATTGAAGTATAGAGGGAATATTATCTAACATAGAAAATTGAAGGACTTACTCTACAGTCAATTCAACATCAGTGATCAGGCTATACTTATTGAGACTTGTTATGCAAAGTTGAGCATTATTTCATTGTTGCTCAGAGTAACCCACTCTCTTTGAGCTGCATATTGAGAAGAAAAAGACTTCATCTGACAGCTAAACAAAATTTCTTGAGGGCCACAGAGACCTACCATTATACATATGGTAAAGATAAGCATCATTAGTTGCCCACATTATAAATAAGAAAGTTAACATGTTAACTTAAGCAAGCTTACCATAACTGTTTTTTTAGAAGTCAAAGTCCCTATTATTTCAGCAATCTTTTCAAGAGCAAGTTTCTCCTCTTTGGAAGACTCTTCCTGCATAAGAAAAAAATATAAATTATTAACCCTTTAGCTCTTCTTAGCTAAGAGCAAACACATCGGTGTCCAGGAGAACAAATTTAAACCTGGTATGCCTTCTCAAAAGTTGCCAATTGATGTGATTTTTCTTCTTGAGTTTCATCAAGAATTGTCACAAGCTTAGAAGTGTGCTGATTAAGTTCATCAAAGAAATCAATTGTTGCCCAAGAAATCACTTGCGCTGATACCAGACTCCTCTGCAGCCCCTATAGTTTCACACAAAATTGTATGTTCTGTTAAACCATCCATATCATAATCATACAGAGTTTCCAATAAATCAATAGAAAGTTGCCTGAAAGAATTATAACACAAAGATATCTTCAAGCAAGTTACCTCCTCATGTTGCCTAGCGGAGAGAGACAAGTTTTGTTTTTGTTCACCATCAGTTGATAGAGACCCTTGTGAATTGAGCAAGGTTCTAGGCCAGATAAATTCCATAAACAAATCTAAACCTACAACAAATAAATTCCTTGAATCAAAAACATCCAGCAAAACCCCATTAACAAACTGAGATAAAACCCATAAAATTAATTCAAATACGAGAACTAATTCTAAAACAAAACAACAAAAATACATTATTACATCAATCTAATCTAAAATAATTGAGAAAAATACATTATTACAATCTTCAATTCAGATTTCTATATCATGCTGGAATCAATAATAACATCATTCTGAATCAAAGATAATTGAGAAAAAAATCACCCAAAATCAATAGCATACCAAATCGGATAAAAATTAAACCTGATGAAGATCTTCCTGCAACTCAAGCTGCTGAAAATAAAATTTACTGAAATCAAACATTAAAAAATGGTTAAAAGCTTTGAAGAAAATCACCAAAACATAAATAAATTACAGGGGAAATAATTGTTGAATTGGCAACCCTAACTGTATCTGGTGAAAATCTTCCTGCAACTCAAACTTTCAAAAATCTTTCTGCAACTCGACAAAAAAACAAATAATGGTTAAAACCCATCAATAAAATCAAGCTAAAAACAAATAAAGTTACAAGATTTTTTTTTTTGAAAAACCTAACTGTACCTGATGAAAATCTTAATACAACTCAAGTCGTTGAAAATATTCCTGCAACTCAACAAATAAACAACTTAGGGTTTAAAACCCATGAAGAAAATCAACCAAAAAAAAAAAAAGTTACAAGAAGAAAAAAACTGAAATCATAAACCCTAACCGTACCTGAGAAGTTTTTAAATCAAACCCTAATGAAATTGAGTGATTGGGAAGGTTTGTGGTAGTAAGGGTTGAGATGAATTTAGGTTTTAATTAATTTATGATTCATAGGAAGGGAAATTGAAAGATGGTGTTTTTTTTTTCTCTGATGAAGAGAGAGACGAGCACTGTGAAGATGAAGAGAGAGGAAGACATATATATAACTTCGATAATATCGAAGTACTCAGTTTTACATCCAACCGTTCATCTAGGATAAGATGATTTTGATCGTGAGAAATTGAGTGATAATAGGGTAATTGTCGGTCATAATGGGAGTAATACACTGTGGGGTAAGATTATCAGAAAACTTTATTATTTTACTACGGATATTATGCGCATCCAAATTGTTCCGTTTATTTTTTAAATCAACTACGGATTAGATTAGTCAAAGGGTCAATTACAGTCAACGTGGGTCGTTTCTGTGGGTAATAAAATCCCATTTTTCACTAGTGTATGTCGTCCATCACATATTCTCTCTCCAAAACCTGATTATTATAATTATGGTTTATTTTTTATTTTATTTTATAGCATATTATTATTATTGGATAAAGAGTATTATATTAACTAGTTGGAAGCCTAACAAGGTAAACTCCAATAACATACTATTACATTAATTGAACAGGTTGTTGTGCTAACCTACCAGCGAGCCTCATGGGTAACCTAGCCAAGGGAGCCGAAGCGAATGGGAGGCTGAGATTGTGTCACAAGGGGGGAAAACTAACACTACCTTCCATGTTAATTCCTGCAATATTACGCCATTGAGGGCTCGAACCTGGGACCTCCTGGAATGCATGAAACTTTGGGAAACGGGGATGACCAGCAGAGCTAGGGTCCGTTCTTATTATTATTTATTTTATTAGTTAAATAATTTGTGGGACCAAACTCTTATTAGTTTATATAAATAACTAGGTCTTAACCCGTGCCGTTACGGCACGGACGTCATACAAAATTCTAGATTATTTACCGATAACAGTGAATTTCTAGTTAAATCCTCTTGAATTTTTAAACGAAGCCCGAAAAAGGAGCATCCTGACGCTTGAATTAATAATACTTAACCGAAACCAAGTTTAAGCCATTTATGTTATGTCGAAAAAGTAACGCAATTCACCTATGAACTTCTATGTTAGGCCACAAAAATTTCACACCATAAGTGAAAGGTGGTTGAAGTTCGCTGTGAAATTCGCTTGTAGACCCCTAACGTCTAAATAGGACAGTCCATTGAAACAAGAATTCAAAATATAAGTGAATGCAATTCAAAATCCTAACATTTTTCCTCTATGCATATTACAACGGAAGATATGGTGATTAATTAATAATTAATTAGTATCACATATTTATACTAATTGTCAAATGCAATTCAAAAGTGTAAAAATCTAATACACTAAAAGGATCAATAACTGATCAATACGCGTGTCTAACCCAAGTAACATCTCTTTGACACAAATTGTTTAATGTTTATAATTCCTCGTATAGGAGGAAATATTGGTTTTGGAAACTGAAATTCACAATTTATATGCTCAAAAAAATGGAAAGTTTCACGTGGAAGTAATTTTCTTACTATGGTTATCGGCTTTTATAACAGAACCTCGTAAGCTTCCCTTTTTTATAATTAATGCCCGGCCAACCAAGCTAAAGAAGATTCCCCGTATTAGCAGGGAAAAGCTCAAGTTATAGGAGTTTACTGAATTCACTTTGTTAGATCAAACTTTCTTCTCTTATGAGTTTACTTGACTTATTTAGTGATCAAAGGAGAGGGAAAAACGTTCTATCTGGAGCTGCCGTAACTTGGGCTCATCATGATATACTCACGGGGAAGCAAAGACGCGCATTGTAATCAAATCTTTGTGATGCTACTACTGAATATAAAAATATTGGAGAACATAGACACTTCATCATGATACTTCGCAAAGTATAAAATTGGGAAAGAAAATCAAAGTACTTTACAATGGTTTTACGCTAAATCAAAATATCAGTACCTGCGTATAAGTTCCCCTTTTTAGTTACATTGTTACTGAACCCAGTCAATGTGGTGGTCATGGTTCTTATCTCTCACCAAAAAAAAATTCACTATTCTTAAAGGTCGATTGCTAAACTGACCTATCCCTTTCACATTTTAGATATTGCTTCTCTCATCCAACACAAAATATATAACATTATTGAGTATGAAGTTGTTATCTATGCTTACTCATGGTTCCTGGATTAGAGTTATTCCTTCTTTTTTTTAAACCATCTCTCCAACAAATAGTATGATCATACTTCGATATAATGTAGGAGAAATATGTATAAGAGATATTATGTTTCTTAAGAATCATAGAAAAACCTCAAGTGACTGAAATATTCACAGTATATGAAAGGATTGTGTTGGATGCGTGGTAAAGATCAAGAAATCCTTTAATGGCATTGATGGTAATTAGTTGTGTCATACATCATTTTTTGCTTTAATTTTGATTCTTGTTTTTTGTGTTTTCCTAGGTGGACATAATTCAAAAGTCATTTCAAAATTGTGGAAAGGCCTATAGGACAAATATTGATTTCCTAAACAAAAGGTAACAATAATTGAATGGGTTGATCCTGAGAAAATCATTAGGTTATTAAGAAGACCAATAAAATTGTTACCATTTAGAGCCACATTAAATCTATTCGAGTCTTCCCAATCCCCTGTAGAACCAATAAAATTGATATAATTGGAAGAGTTAATACCCTATATGTATCAAAGTTTGTTAACCAAACATGTTTTCAAATTAAAAAGTCATCAACTTAACACAAAAATATAAAAGAACCCAAGTTAAATCAATACTTGCATAAACAAAACTTATAAGAGAATTTTGTAATTATTAAATACCTTTAAAATCACTATTAGAGATTTAATTACATGCCTCGTTAAAAACTACGGTAGGACGAAATCACCAGATTAATATGTAGAAATTTCACTGGATATGTAGCAATTCAGAGAAGTTTACACTGGTGGTGATGCGTTCCATGTAAGTGTTGTTCGATTGATTATTTTTTAGAAGGTTTCGGTTTTCATTGGAGAAACCGAGAGGGAACGTTTCATTATATTCCTTATCATTCAGAAATCCAAGACCAACTCGCCCTCTGCTTACGGGATCTCAATACAACCTTAGATTTATCTATTGGTCGGAGAAATCTTGATACTAAATATGTAGTTTTTAGTGTTATTTATTATATAACGTGACATCCAAATGTTTTTTTTTTCTTCTTAATTTTCATTTATTTTAACCGAGTTTATATTAGCATTAAGACGATCAACCACATTTATAATTTATAGTGTTATCCTTTGGTAGCAGCACACAATTAACATAGTCAATTACTACTCATCAATACCGGCTAGTACCACAAACCACCAGATATCACTTCTTTCTCCACCACCACCATTTTCCATCCCTCGTAGAATATTGGGCACACATATAACTTTTAATCCCACACGTCATGTATAAAGTTTAGATTTAACAAACTTAGGTCGTCAATTAATTTATTTAACTATATGTTTTTTGTTAATACTGAAAATCATGCGTACGAACGGTTACCAAAGATAGCAGTTGTACCAAAAACAACCATTTTGTCTTATATGATTTGGTATCATCCCAAAAGTATTTGTTATCCGCCTTTTTTGATCGTGTCAAAAACAACCAACTATACTTTTCACAATACAATGTTATTCGTCATGTAATTTTTTTTATTATTTTTGATTCAAAAAGAAAAAACCAATACCACTGCCATTAAAACCATCTAGCGCCACTATTTCTTCCACCAAAACTAATGTTACCACCTCCACCACTTAGTAACACCTTCCACCGCTTCCACCACTTACTTCTTCCTCTACTACCACCACCACCACCACTAATATCTATTGAAATAAGTTTTGTCAAAATTATTATTTATTGATGGAGATATGTATTAATATTAATTAAGGGATATTTATGATGTAAAATTAATAAATCATTTATCATGATAAATTAATGAGACATCAATTAATAAAACACTTATACTAATTAATATTTAAGTTGAACAAACCATGACCATAAATTTATCTTCTCTCTAGACAAATCACTTTATACTAATTAATAAAACACTTATACTAATTAATATTTAAGTTGAACAAACAACCACAGTTGATTTATCTTTCTATCAATTCCAACCAAGGTGGAACAATGGTTAGAGGCCACTCTTATGACACAATAGGTCATGAGTTCGAACCTCCCCGTTATAATTTTTGAAATTCCATATCTTGACTTGAGTATTCATTTTTAATTCATAATATTGGAATGAACACCACGTGTGCGACTTGTAGGGTGTGGCACGGAGAACCACAACCTTTGATTTATCTTTGCCAAGCATATCTTGACTTGAGTATTCATTTTTAATTCATAATATTGGAATGAACACCACGTGTGCGACTTGTAAGGTGTGGCACGAAAACCACAGCCTTTGATTTATCTTTGCCAAGGATAAATCTTGACCACCACTCAGATAGGCAAAGTTAGCTAAACTTTGCTTTATACTATTGAAATCATTAGTGGGACCCAACTCTTATTAGTTTATGTTAATAAAATCAATAATGAGACCCTAAAATATCACATTTGTTCATTTTGCTTTGTTTCCCATAGTGGAGAATGTAGTTTGTTCATCCACGTGGATGAACAAATTTTTATTTTTGTTCGTTGCCATAGGAACTGCTCTAACGTCCTAAAAACTAGAAGGAACCAATTACTAAATACGAAGGTGTTCAAGAAAGTGCTTCTACACCTCCGGCTCCACGTACACGTCATAGTTTTCACTGTTGTTTTGTTTTAAAAATTCTCTACCGTGGAGATGGTTTTTTAGAAATAAGGTCCCATATTTACTCTATGTATAGACCCATAAATAAAATGACTAAATAAAAAAGCCACATAGGATTTTTTACATCCAATAACATCAATCCATGTTTTTACTTGGGGCCGAAATTTTGTTGTACGCGGGACCAAATAAGCGGCGAAAAGAATAATTATATCCGGTCACATTCAACCACCCCATATGATGGTACGCTCTCTGGATAATAACCTCATCGTGTTATTATCATATAAATAAATATAAATATAAGATCGACTGGCAATCAAGTTGTTTCAACACTTTAACAAGTAAATAAAAGCATGATAAAAACGAATACAACAAACACAGAAACACCAACAACCTAAAAAACAACTCTTCTCTGCTCTCTCTCCTCTCTCTCACATAAACACAATCGATATGATTTTTTTCTTCTCTCTCCTCTCTCTCTTCTTCTTCTCCAACAATACCATCAAAAACAACTCTTCTCTGCTCAGATCTAGTCCAAAAAGCTCAGATCTAGTCCATTTTTGGACTAGATCTGAGCAGATTTCTTCATTTTTCCTTGCTTTTTAGGTTATTTGGTAGATTAGTTTGGTTTTTATTATATTTTCTACTTATCTACACCATTTTGCTGGTTTTATCTACTCTTTTGAGGTTTATCTTCGCTTTAATGGCGATTCTTGGTTATTGGGTTGGGTTTTTAGATCGATAGTGATTCTCTCCAAGCTCTCCAACGACGAAATCTTCATCTTGGTTATCTTCGGCGACGGAATCTTCATCATCAACTTATCCGGCGACGGAATCTCCATAAATGGTCTTTTTGACGACGGAAGCTTAATCACTAACTATAAGAGATTTGAGCAAATCACTCCTATTTTTGGAGCATTTCTTTCTATAAAAGAAAAACAAACTAAATGGTTGGAATTTAATTCCGAGAAAAACCATCCTTCTTCCAATTTAATCGGATCTTATTCATACTTGTATTTGACTTACTCCGGTAATCCTTCTCTTTCTCTTGTTGGATTTCTCGGTATTGTACTCTTACGGTATGTTCTTGTTACTTTGTATTCTCTTATCTTCGATCTTAAACTCATTGTAACCTTGAAATCCCATTAATGAAAAGGTTCCTTGTTTATCAAAACAAAAAAACACCAACAAGCTCGTTGATGTTTTTACTTATTAAAATAACGTCTTGTTCAGTACATACAGATCATCATCCACTTCATACCTCCACCATCACACAGACGACATAAACACAATACACTTGTACAATATTCATTTCACACGTTCAATTATCAACACACTGCTGTTCCAGCTAACTCCACCCAAGCAACATTCACATGTCTATATATTAGCAGCAACAGCAAAGTGTATCCAAGCAACATTCACAGGTCTTGCCGCAGAGAAAGCAGCAACATGCAGCAAAAAAACTGCAAAACAAAAAGATCACCACGGATGACACTTCAATTTACAAGTCATCTCTTGTCAACAACATATATAGCTAATTTGGAATATAAAAGAAGCTAACTCATTAAAACCAAAGATCAACGAATAGATTAGTTAGGAGAACACGAGAGAGATTTACCAAGCATAGATGCAGCCTTTGTCTTCATGGCGTTTTTGGACAAGTTCCATGTAACCCATATCCTGATTCGATGGTGCATCCATCTTTGCCTTCATTTCAACTCTCCCTTGGTCTTGCATCTCTCAAGAAACTTAGGAACTAACCAGTCACTTGGAAGTTGAAATATTGGTGAGAGTTGAGGTGCAATGAGGTACTCTTTTATAAGCCTCTAAAAACTAATAAGATGTAAAACGAATATATATGTATGAAGTCATTTATTTAATGGAAAGGTTTTAAATTTACGCCTCATTTCATTCGAAGAATTGGATTCCTAGGAATTCAATTATGGGACAGTCCAATTTTAGGAATTGAATTCAAATCTAAAAAATTAGTGTTTGGTTGAAGTAATCCAATTATTATTATTTTTATCCTGGAATCCAATTCCATTGCACTACTAGACCAATTCAATGGAAATCTATTATTTTGGAGGGAATTGGATTCCTAGGAATCAAAATTTTCAAGTACATAGAGTTGATTTGAGCTGTTTGGTTCAAGGAATTGGTTACATTCACCCGGAATTGGATTACCAAGAAACCAATTCCGTGAACCAAACATGTTGTTAATGGAAAGGTTTTAAATCTCTTAAATTTTGTTTCATTTGAAAATGAACATGCAATTGGGGATACTTTTATTAATTGGGGGAAACGAATAGTACTGTTAGTGTTCATACCGGCATAGTAAATTATCTTTTTTTGTGTAGAACAACCATGCATGTATGAACAGTAACATTACTATTTCATATCCCCCAATTAATCCTTCTTCAAAATTTATTTCCAATAGACATTTTCCCACCCAACCTATTTGGAGAGCATGCTTTCCTCGACAGAAAACAGCGCAAAACAGCACGGTCGCGAAATTATTTAAGTGCTCCAACAAACGCCTACACAACTATATAGTACTTCTTCCATCCCACTATTAATTGACCTAGTAGTATAATTTAGAAATGATTTATCTCTCAAATTATATCACGAATATTCGTAAATTTTATATCATTGAAAAACATTTTAAAACACCTACGTAACGAATATAAACATGAGTATCAAATGATATGAAATCAACTATTAATAGGATAAAATCTAAAAATAAATAGGTCAATTAACAGTGGGACGAAGGAATACAAAATAGGGGGTGACATATATACATCAGATGATCAAAAGCATCTTTTTAATTAAGCATCTTCTTAATTTTTAGAAGAGTTTTGTTTAATATAATTAAGCATCATCTTTTTAATTAAGCATCTTCTTAATTTAATTAAAAAGATGATCAAAAGCATCTTCTTAATTAACCCATTGTTCTTTAAAGAAGATTTTTGTTTTTTCTTTTGGAGTGTTGGACTCTCTCGGATGTTTTATCATTTTTATATTCCGATTGGGGTGACGAAACGTGAAATCTTGGAAGTTTTAATTGGGGTGAGGAAAGACTTAGTCAAATTTGGAATAACATTCCGGTTGCAATATGGTGGTGCATATGGAGAGAGCGAAATACAAGAGTGTTTGAAAACAAAAACAAAAACATCTGGTAAGCCTCATTAGAGACGTTAAACTACATGCATTCTTCTGGGCGGAATCGAACACAAGGATGCTAGGTCTAAAGGCGAATATGGTGATTGCTTTATGGGACTCTTTATTTCGGCCTTTGTGAATTTGATTTTTGTTGTTTTGGGTTTAGCGAATTGCACTTCGCTTTTTTGTTCCATCTTGTATTCATTGGGTTGAGGTACCCTTCTTAAGTACCTCTCTTTTCAATGAATTTTCTCTTGATCGATAAAAAAAAAATCATTTTTATATTCAGTTGAAGTAATAATAGAGCGCTAATTAATGAATATATAAAAATGTTAATGATTTTGCGTATCTTCTCGGGTTAACTGGTACCCATATTTTATTTGAAGTTTTAATCATGTAAACATTTTATTAGCCAAGTTTTTTCAACAATGGCCAACTATAATCAGACATCACTAACTGTCCACCAATGCTAACATGTACCTGATAATTGTTGTTGTGTATTTTTTTTGAAGCATGCATTAAAAGAAGAAAACCGCGCTAAATTGTTATTATACGTGGGAATGTGATTCCCATAGAATCGCTTAAAAGAACTTGATTAAGAAAGGTAGGATTTGTCTGGTTCCAGATTGAGGTTGAGAAGTTTTCCACATGACCGCGGTCTGCTGCAAAGTTTGTTAGACCGTCTGCTGCTTGGTTTCCTTCTCTATAATTGTGTCGAATATCACAACATGGTATTTGACGCATTCGAATGTATGATTTCGTCAATCATTTCCGAAATATACCATGGAGCTTCCTTCGGAAATTTAATGAAATGCAAGAGATTCTCAGAGTCCGTCTCAAATAGGACCTTAGTCTAATTCTTTTCAATCGCTGCTCTGGTTGATATCATTGTGGCCCATGTTTTTGTTGTTAGCGCCGTTGTTATTCCTAGAGGTTGAGCAAGAGTCATTACCGTTTGCGCGTTCGAATTCCTGTAGATGAATCCTGCTCCCTCCATACCTGGATGACCCCTAGCTTCCCTATCAGTATTTACTTTATACCAATCTGGTGATGGGATGCTCCAACCCACTTGAATGGTTATAGAAGTTTTGGTTATATTTGGTGCCAATATGTGAGGAGGCTCCCCTTGGAGAATTGGAGGGGAAACCTTTTTCACCCATTCAAATTCTTGATGTTGTGCTAGAGATCGATCTTGTCAGGATATCTTCATGAGTGGATTGCATTTGATTGAAAATGAGTTCATTTCTGGTCTCCATAGTGACCAAAGAAGGTAATGTAGAACTGATAGAAAGAAAGCAATTCGGAGATTGCTGGAGATACGAAGAGACGAAAGAGATACGAATTGGATGAAAATAAGATTAAGAACAAGCATAAAGAGTTGATTAATAAGATAATTATATTGAATGATAATCTGAATTGTGTTTTTAAAACAAAAGCCACGGCTTGTATATATAGGCTAGCAAAGAACAACAAATAAAAGGAATACTAACTAGTCTAGGAAAGTAAAAGCCTTGACAACCAAGAAATACCCAATTAAGAGTCTAATAAGAATTAGGAAACTAACAAAGAAAAGATGTACTACATCAGTCCCCCCTTCTTGAAAGAAACTTGTCCTCGAGTTAAGCATTAAAAAGAACTTCATTGTCTCCATGAAACGTAAAGATTTCTGGTACGTTGAAGATATTAAAAATATTCCAATCTGATGGAAGATCAATGACATAAGCATTATCACTGATTTTCTTCAGTACCTTGAATGGACCATACTTTTTCATTTTTGTTTTATTGTAAGTTCCAGTAGGTAAATGTTCTTTCCTTAGATGAATCATAACTAATTCTCCTTCACTAAAATTCTTAAATCTCCTATGTTGATTTGCATCATCCTTGTACTTTTTGTTGGAGTATGTAAGTTTTGCTTTCACTTCTTGATGAATCAGTGAAGCTTTCTCAAGTAAATTATCTGCTTTAGCATTTGATTGACGCAGCTTTGGAAGTACTATTAAATCCAGAATATGGTTAGGAACTTTAGAATAAACAATCTTAAAAGGTGTCTTACCTGTAGACCGATTAACTGAAGTGTTAAAGGCAAACTCCATATGTGTAAGTAGAGTGTCCCATTGTTTATCTTTGCCTTCAATAATCTTGGCTCTAATCAAATTCCCTAAAGAACGATTTACAACTTCAGTTTGGCCGTCAGTTTGGGGATAAGCAGTTGTGTTGTATTGCAATTTAGTTCCCAAACGCATCAATAGTGATTTCCAAAAGTAACTCAGAAATTTAGTGTCTCGATCAGAAGTGATTGTCTTAGGAATTCCATGTAAACGTACCACTTCTTTGAAGAACATATAAACAATATGTGAAGCATCTGTAGTCTTCTTGTAAGCTATGAAATGAGCCATTTTTGAATAGTGATCCACCACCACCATAATAGAATCATTCCCTTTAGAAGTACGTGGTAATCTAATGACAAAATCCATGCTAATATCCACCCATGTAGCATCTGGAATAGGAAGAGAAGTATACAAACCTGTGTTTTGAATAGTTCCCTTAGATTGCTGACAAACCATGCATTTTTGCACATATTTCTGAACATCTCGTTTAAGTGAAGGCCAATAATAACGTTCTTCAACCAAAGAAATAGTTTTATCACGTCCAAAATATCCACCAAGACCACTGCCATGCAATTCTAGGATTAGATGAAGACACAAAGAGTATTCTGGAATACATAAACGATTTCCCTTAAAAAAAACCATATTGAATAAGAAAATCATCAACACTTGTTGTTGAAGAACCACACTATTCCCAAAGACTTTGAAAATCTTTGTCTTTGATATTTCGTGTTTTAGAAAATCAAAAGCTAAACTCTCATGTTTGAGAGTGATAAGAAGATGAGCTCTTCTACTCAAAGCATCATCTACTTGATTTAGTTTTCCACTTTCATGTCTAATAGAGAATGTATACTGATTGATAGTTGATAACCATCTATCATACATCCTATTAACCTTTGTTGAAGTCTTTAAAAACTTAAGATCTTGATTATCGGTATTTACGATGAACTCACTATGAATAAGATAAGGATGCCACTGTTTTAATGCTAGAACAAGTGATATCAATTCCAGTTCATAAGTAGACCATTTCTTCCTTGTATCAGAATTCTTCTCACTGTAATTAGCAACTGGATGATCTTCTTGAGACAATACAGCTCTTATACCAACAATGGAAGCATCACAATGTATTTCAAACGGTTTGTCAAAATTTGGCATAGCAAGAACTGGAGCACTACATAATTTTTCCTTGAGTAAATTGAAACTCTTATCCGCTTCTTCAGTCCACACAAATGTGTCACGCTTCAAACAATCCGTAAGACCAGCTGCAATAGTGCTGAAATTCCTGACAAATCTTATATAAAAAGAAGCTAAACCATGGAAACTTCGCACTTCACGAATAAAAGTAGGAGTAGGCCAATCAATAAGGGCTTTAACCTTTGAATCATTAACAGAAATACCAGTATTTGAAACCACATATCCTAAGAATGTCACTTTATTTGTAAGGAAAGTGCACTTCTTTAACTTCACATATAACATATTCTCTTGTAGTGCAGAAAATACCTGAGTTAAATGTTTAAGATGTTCTTCCTCATTGCGACTGTAGATCAAAATATCATCAAAGTATACGATGACAAATTTTCCCAGAAAAGTTTGTAACAATTAATTCATAAGACGCATAAACGTGCTAGGAGCCTTGGACAAACCAAATGGCATTACAAGCTATTCATATAATCCTTCACGAGTTTTAAATGCAATCTTCCATTCATACCCTATACAAATGCGTATTTGATGATAACCACTTCGTATATCAAGTTTTGTAAATACTTTAGCACCAGAAAACATATTAATCATATCATCTAGTCTATGTATTGGAAATCTATATGGTATAGTTATTATGTTCAAATCCCTACAATCTATACACATACGATGACCACCATCTTTCTTGTCTACTAAAAATGCTGGGCTAGCACAAGGACTTTTGATTAATCTAATCAATCCTTTTTATAGCAGATCATCAACTTGTCCTTGTAAAATATCATGCTCTTTAGGACTCAACCTATAGTGAGCTTGATTAGGAAGGGAAGTTCCTGGTATAAAATCTATTCGATATTGCAAATCCCATAATGGGGGTAAGGTATTAGGTAATTCATCAGGAAATAATTCACCAAAGGAAGATAATAAATTTTATACCCTAGATGGAATTTCCACCATCATCTTAGTAGACTAATGAGAACTCAAAGTATGAGTGTGTTGTAAAGATCGAGTAATGGAAGCAACTAGGGCAGTTGTCTCCGGTCCTGAGTGTTCTCTTGTTGAAGTAGAAGATTGTAAAGGCCATAATACTTTAGTAAAACCATCATGAATGAAGGTGTATGTATTCTCATAGCAGTTATGAACATCACAAATATCATACGGCCAAGGCCTTCCCAAAAGTATATTTGCAGCACTCATATTAATCACGTCACAAAGAGCATAATCTTCATAACCAGGAAATGGAAACTTAACCAAGCACTGATGAGTTATCTTTTGTATCGAAGAACTGTTTATCCATCCAACAGAGTATGGATTTGGATGAAGATTTACTTGTAATCCCAACTTCTCAACCAATTTTGCAGCTACATAATTTTCAGTACTTCCACTGTCAATGATCATACCACAAAGTTTATCTTCTATAATGCATTGAGACCTGAAAATACTATGTCTTTGTGAAATACATGGTTCAGTGATCAGAATTGGACGTAAAACACCCAGAAAATCTGCATCATAATCTTAATGTGCATGCAAATAGTTATATTTTTCACCCTCCAAAATATCTTCTTCTCGTGTTTCTTCTAGATCTTCTTCTTGAGTTTTATGAATATAAGCATGAAACTTATGACAATCACTAGAAGTATGTCCTGATTGATTTCATTTGTTACATTTCTCTCCCCTAAATTTTGCATAAGGATTAGCAGTTTTAGGTAAAGGAGGAAATTGTTGTTGATATTTACATATGGTATTTGGAGCAGTATCTCTTTGGTTTGAACCTTGAGGTGGTTTAGCAGCAGGAATATTCATTAATGGTGCATTGTCTGAAGGAAGAGGTGTTTGATTGAAAGAAAAATTTGGAGAAGATGGTTGTTGAAAAGGTAGGTTCAAACTTCGCTCTTTTGGATCAATAACTTTACTTGATGCTTTTTCACCTTGGTTACCATAATAATGTTGTGAACTATATGGTTTTGCATCTTTATAAAAGTGTTTACAACGATCTTGTCATGGTGATGCTAACCTGGAAGTATTTAATACACGCCTTTCAATCTTAATAGCTTGTTGAGTAGCTTCAACCATTGTAAAAACAGATTGAGTCATTCCCTGTTGAATTAGGTTGTTTAATCTAGGTTGTTTAATCGGTCGATAAAACATGCAACCAACTTTTATTCAGTTTCATTCAATCTGTTGTGAGCAATTAAAGCATAGAACTCAGCTTCATATTCCTCTACTAGTCTAGCTCCTTGTCGACAGTTTTGAAGCTTGAGAAACAACTGTTGTTTAAAATCTTGAGGTAAAAACTTAGCTCTTAATAAGTCGTTATAGGAGGTTTGTGATACTTACGTCGATCATCACAGAGAGTTTCCCACCAAGATGCAGCTCCACCTTTAAGTTTATATGCTACTAGTTTCATTTTAGAAGAATCGGGAATTTCATAAAACTGAAAAAAAATTCTACTTCATATAACCAATCCAACATATCTTCAATATGTAAACCACCATGAAAACTAGGAATATCAGCCTTTAATTTGTATTCTGGAAGATTTTCATAAGAATTCATATTAGATTTCAATAGTTTTTCATCTTTCCATTGTTGTTCTAGGATGTCTTCATGTTTGTCTTCATCATCATTGTTGATAGTTATCGTTGTATATCTTTTATGAATATAACCTTCTGATGGTTATGTGCAATGAATAATATGTGAAACATGTCCAGGGATAGACGTATTTTGAACAAAGGAAGGTTTAATTTTCTTTATTTCATCATCTTCTTTTTCAACCGTTGTCTTCTTCTCATCTTCTGTATCATCAGTTAAACCAGGCATGCCGTTCTCTTCTAAACCAGTGTGTACCAATAATTTGTTTATATATTCTCCATGGGTAACTAATCTTGTTTCAATAGTTTCAAGCTTGTTTGTGACGTCAGTTTTATTTGTATCAAACTTGTTTTCCAAAGAGGAAACAGAGGTTTGAAGAGTTTTCAACAGTCCTGCGATTTCAGCTAAGGTAGGAGTGTTATCTCCCATTGAATTTTTTTTTAGGGTTTTGAATTTGTGGTTTTGAAAAAGAGATTATGGATCGGTTTCTAGATAAGAATCTAGAAACGTTGGTTGTGGTACCAACTAATGTAGAACTGATAGAAAGAAAGCAATTCGGAGATTTCTAGAGATACGAAGAGACGAATTTGATGAAAATAAGATTAAGAACAAGCATAAAGAGTTGATAAATAAGATAGTTATATTGAATGATAATCTGAATTGTGTTTTTAAAACAAAAGACACGACCTGTATATATAGGCTAGAAAAGAACGACAAATAAAAGGAATACTAACTAGTCTAGGAAACTAAAAGCCTTGACAACCGAGAAATACCCAATTAAGAGTCTGATAAGAATTAGGAAACTAACAAAGAAAAGATGTACTACATCAGAAGGAAACAACAAGATGTGATGGTCGAGATATTACCTCGCATTTGAAAAAACTGTGATATTGTTGTTTGGTGGTTTAGGGTAATTGGTTGTTGGTTACCTTGGAGTTGGTTTGTTGATATGCGGTTATATAGGGTGGTCCAAGTGGACATAGCTACCGTACAGTGAATCAGCATGTGAGTAGCTATTTTCGGCTCAGAGATGCATCGAGGGCATATGTTGGAGTTGGATAGGGAGCATAGATAATGTTGGTGTTGTTACCTAAAATCGGTGAGAGGCTAGAGATGGGATTCTAAGGTTTCTGAAAGTGAGTTACGGGAAGTTAAGCACGGACAGTCTCCGCCTAAACCACGCACAGTGGCCGTTAAAATGTTGCTTCAATCACAGGGATGTAGATTCAAAGTTGGTCTTAGGGAGGGAAGAAGATGAAGAAAGAGACCAGATAATTCTAGGGTTTGAAGAAGAATTACTCTGATAGGTTATGAGAAAGATCATCGTAGATTGGAAAAATAGAGGACCTATTTATAGATGAATTCTCTAATCTCAAGTCGGTAAAGACAAGGATTGCTTTCCGTTCCGTGCGAAACGATTCTCCCGTATCTTCAGGAATAGGGATAAACTAGGTTGAGTTTATCTCATTATCCCACCGCCTTTACTCTCTTCTGCGATGAGATAAGCCGGGTATTTCTCACACATGCCGTAGACCGCCAGACCAAAACCATAATTGATATCCCCTCATTTGTGTGAAGCTGAGTCAGCCATTATGGTGACGTGTTGAGAGAGAAATATTCTCTTTATCCGAATTCTCCAAGATAGAGAGATATTCTCTGATTTGTGAGAATGACTAGAATGAGTCACGTGAAAGGGTATGGAATTCCTTAGGAATCGTGTGCAAAGTGTGAGAGGAGCTGAGGCTGATCTCCCTCTCTCCATGGCCGGACCCATATGTCATGTGAAGACCGTATTATTGTTTGTGGGTCCTTTTTTTGCAAGATGTGGCCTCCTCGTTGGGTGAGGATATATTAGGGGTGTTTTTGGAGGGGTGGGAAATTATCACAGTTGGTTTCGTAACATAGTAACCTAAGTTACAAAAAAGAGGTGAATCATTCTAAACATTGTTCTGCCTTGTTGATCCTCCAATCCGATGGGCGAGTTAACTCAGTATGTACTGTTCACATCACCATTTCCAAGACGTCAGATTTCCCAGCGAGCCATTGCACTTCTGAATATCCGATATTACGAGACTATATGTCGTTCAATCATTGTCCATTTTGTGAAATCTTTGCATGCATGGTTGGAAATATCAGAACCTGTAACATTTTCAAGAAATGGACCTTGTGAATATGATATGATCTCCCAATGCCGGGATATGCAGAGTGGTTTGCTGTTGCACAATTCGCGCTAGCTCAACTTGCGACTCAGTTTGGTGAGTCAGCTTGGTAAAAAATTGTGTTGAATGGTTCACCGCTTCTTGGATGTTGGTTTAATTCTCTTTATAGGCCTCTTCTTGGATGTTGGTTTACTTTTCTTTACGGCACCTCAAGCATTTTCAACGTTCCGATCCATCCTATTAATTTGAGAACAATATGAATGACTTAGAAATCAATCAGGATGCAGGACAACCGTTTAGTCACTAGCATTTGAAGTTGCTATTATAAAAAGCCGTATGAATTAAATGCAATGTCTTCATCAATAGTTGGCCTTTTCACTTCCCTGTATACAGATTGTTGTAACGCCGTAGTATCCTTTTTTTTTTTAATCTTTTTGAAACCTAAACTTAACGTTATTTCTTAATGATGTTTGAAATCTTCGCTGATGGTAAAAAGATGTATTGAATGTGCTTATTTGATTTATGAAATGCATAGTTGTGCTTACATCATTATCTATCTGCTAAGTCCGAATGCTGAGCAGTGTTGTGCTTTTAATTGGTTTTAGAATTTGGATGTAACATGAGATTTACACAGGAACATTGTTGTCGAATCTATGATTGCTCATTACTAGTGTTGGAATTGCGATGAAGTTTGTTGTTCTTCTTTGCAAAATTTGTTGATAGGATAGTGTGTTCCACTCGATCTCTTAGTTTTTTTTTTTTTTTTGTATTGAAGGCTTTCACTACCCATCTTTACTAGAATTATATGATATCCTTGTATAATTGAGAATGACTAAACCTCTCATCCTTTTTATCTGTCTTGCAGGGATTAGTCTATTCAACCGTTGACTCTCAGACTCGGATAGCAGTTGATTGACCACAACACCTGACAGAGTGAGACGAACTGTATACAAAGCTGGAACCACGAAAGTGTTATATGACTGCCCCAACTATGTTTACAAGATTATATGATATCCTTGTTTCGTTGAGGATGACTAAACCTCTCGTCCTCTTAGGCAAGCTGCTAGAGAAACTCTGTTATGTGCTTCTAAGCTTCTTCTTCATGGACAATAGAGATTCGGTTTATTGTTGATTTTCTTTGTTTATTAGAAAACAACTCGGCAAAAGAACAAAGAGAAAAGAAGAGAAAACAACCTCTCTCTTTTTTTTGAAGGTAAGAGAAAACAACCTCAAAAGCAAAATATTGCACATGAAGGAATACGTGTAATTAGAAAGATGGTGTTTTGATTATGCATCCACCATTTGGAAGAAAAAAAATTGGTAAGAGAAAATCCTTCGTAAAAAGGATAATTTGCACTAAACATTATTATAATCTTGAGTTCATAACCAATTCCGGTAGACATTGATTATCGTCATGAAGAAATTGATTGGCTTCAAAGATATAATCTACCTGTACCCCAGCCATATTTTATTGCTCTATTTTATTTAGGATGGTTCACAGAGAATTTTTGTTCATGGAATCATAGCAAGTTAGCAACTAATCCCCGGGACCGGCCCCCAACCCAGGACTTAAAAACTTAACGGGGCATTTTTGGAACTATCTCTCTTTTATAAAATTATACACTGCCCAATTTGTATGACTGGTAAAGCTGAGAGAGAACCAGTACAGAATCTGTGGGAATGGAGATTCAACAATTGGTAGTCGCTGTGATTCTCTCATCGTTAATCGCAATTAGATCTTACAAAAGACAATCCCTTGATGGATCAGGTGCAGTTGCTGGGTTTCTAGTCATGTCTGGCCATATTGCAATTGGATACAGGTTCCATTAACAAATCTTTCCTCTTCTTGGACTTTTGGAAGTTTTAAAATTTGAATTTTGATTTTTGTTATTGAATCAAATGAATCTTTTGAATAGGTTTGGAGCTTTAATACTTGTGTTCTTCTTTACTTCATCTAAACTTACAAAAGTTGGAGAAGACAAGAAAAGAAGTATTGATGCCGAGTTTAAAGAAGGTGGGCAGAGAAATTGGTAAGATTACTTTTTCATGGGTTTTGGTTATATTTTTGAATGATATATTAGGTTTGAAGAGATTTTAGATTTTGGGTTATTAAGAAAAGAAAATTTTGATGCAAAGCTGCAAACTTTTGAGGTAGTCAGGGATTAGTTTCAGTTTTCACTTGATGGATTGTGGATACTCTTTTCTCATTCTACCTAACAGGATTCAAGTTCTAGCGAATAGCGGAATTGCAATGGTTTTGCTTGTGGCGCTTGGGAAATTGTCAGGATGGCAAGACAAGTGCTTAGATTCACAAGAGTCATCACTTATTACATGCCTTATTGGTGGTGTAATTGGGCATTATGCTTGCTGTAATGGAGATACTTGGTCATCTGAGATTGGGATGCTTAGTAATGCCCAACCGCGCCTAATTACAACTTTCAAGGTATACTTAACCTTCAGGGATATGTCTTAGAATGATATTGCTCTAGGGTTCCATCTCTCTACCAGTGACTTGAGAAAAATAAAGTTTGTACTCATTCATATTGTATCTACAGCTATAGTGGTTCTACCACTTATACAACATTTCAACCAGTTGTTGACATAATCTTTTACTGAATGCAATTTTGCCCCTGTTACGCTCAACGTGCCGTGTTTCTATTATCTCCCACTTTCTATAAAAATAACTTCAGTAATTTCTTGTTTTTCTTGTAAGCTGTAAAAAAAGAATTCTGATGTGAATCACATCATGAAATGAGATTCAGTATACAAGCTCTCACACCATGTTTGAGGATTTACAAAAATTGTGACAGTTCAAGTAGTGGAAGTTCTTTCCTTTGGATTAGGATATAGTTTTGACGAATGTACTTGAATGATGTACCTAATTAGTTTGGATGCATAAATACCAGTCCCTCAGTAGTAATAGCATTTGGCTGAGAACTTTTGACCTTTTATGCTTCCGACAAAGTTTATTGATTTACGCATGGTTTTGGTGTACATTTTTTTTCTTCTTGTTTTATAATGGGAGGCGCCATACTGGCTTTCTGATTGTTTCATAGAATTCTAGTACTCTTCTTTCTATAAATAACTTTCTTGTAGTGTTAAAGGAACACTCTGCAATGCCACCAACTGTAGATGTTTGTTTTGAAATCACAAGTTTGAGTGTCCACTAAACTTTCTTACCACACTTTTGCTATATACTCTGTATTTCTGTGATACCTGACTGATATACATTTGAATTCACCTATGCTAACACAAGTTCATATGTAAACTTCTCAGCCAGTTCGAAAGGGTACAAATGGTGCAGTGACAACTACAGGATTATTAGCAGCTGCAGCAGCAGGTACTGTTGTTGGGTTGACATTTGTTATCTCTGGATACTTTACAACGAAATGCTCTTCTGACGTAGCACTGAAGCAGTTATTGGTAATACCTCTTGCTGCAATTGCGGGATTAGGCGGAAGTGTGATAGACTCTTTGCTGGGGGCAACAATGCAATTTAGCGGGTTTTGCACCGTAAGAAACAAGGTACCAGTAAGATCCAAACAAACATTTCAGTTTTAATGCACTAGTTATATGATGAGCTTCAAATGAAACCTCTTTTAAAACGTATTCAACCCCTCTTCCGGAACTGGTAATCTGCACTAATATTTGACCTAGTCTGCTAATCTAGTCGGGGATTAGATTTTGGCATTCTGTGTCATGATGGTTGATGGTAAAGATAAGTGGCATTCTTAAATTCTGAGAATGTGATTATCTTTCAAAACAAGTTGAAACAGCTACTCATTTTGCCAAAAGGAAAACACCCAGGATTTTGAGTATCACATTCCCAAGAGCTTTTGGATCACAAAAGAGTGGTAACATAAGCTTTGTGCAAGAAAATCTGAGAGAAACTTCTGACAAACCTCTAGCATGAGCATCATATATGATTTAGTTTCCACACAAAGATTAAGTTGGTTATTGATTTTTAATCTTTTACATTGAAGGTGGTGGCCAGTCCTGGACCCACAGTGAAGAGGATATCTGGACTAAGCATCCTGGACAACAATGCAGTGAACCTGGTTTCAATATTGCTAACCACACTCCTAACTGCCATTGCCTGCCTTTACATTTTCTGATAATCACGTCTTCTCAACTCCTTTGGAACTCCTTTATTGTTCTCTTGTATACTCTCATAATTAGTTTTATACGATTCTAGTGTGCCAAAAATGTGTTTCTTGAAGTAAAACTCAGTTGGTACATATTTGGATGGTAAAGCATGATAAAAAAACGAATACAACATAAAAATAAATAACCATAAAATTCTCTTCAAACTACCTCCACCGTTAAATAGCCCGGCTAAATTGGGGCCTATGATTACAGGACAAAAAAGGTTAATAAGAGATGAAACTACCAATTTACCATCTATCAAATACTAATACTACCAATTTATCCTCATTAAATCCTAATAACAAAACTAAAATCAAAATCATATAACTAAAAACTAATATCAAAATCATATAACTAAAAACTTAAATCTAAATCAAAATCAAATTCATTTCCATCTCCATCTCAACTTCTAACCAATTCTTCTTCTCTTCTTCTCCCCTAAAATGACACGAATCAAGTACTTTTCTAGCAAACCCGATCCCCTAAATTAGGTTATAGCAACATGCAATCACTCAAAATTCGATTTTTTTGAAATCAAAATTTTATGGGTTTACCAGAATCGGTTTACGTTAGTGTACTTGTGAACCGATTGCATATAGAAACGGTTTATGTTCATGCCCACAAAGACCGATTATCTTGGATGTGTTTTCTGTTTCGATAAAATTGAACCAGAATCGGCCTACGTTAGTGCCCACATAGCCCGATTCTAGTATAAAAGAGATAATCGTTTTTTCTGTATGTTTTTTTTTTGTTAGAATCGAATTATATGTATGTCCATATAACCCGATCGTACAACCTTTGATTCCTTAACCTCTATGCCCATAATCGGATTATTTAAGAGTCCACATAAACCGATTGTTATTGATGTTCTCCAAAATCGGTAGATATGGTACACCTACATAAACCGATTCTGGGTTGATGTGATGAACATCAAGCACAATCGGTTTATGATAATGCACACATCAACTGATTCACTAACTATGTTTGAATTTATGCACACGTCTTGAAATTTTTATCTTTATATTATAGAGCATGAAAATATGAATTGAATGCAAAAAGAATGAGATCATTCAGTCATCGGACGAAGAAGTTATGAGAAAAATAGTTTCATGAAATGCTCAGATTTACAATCGGTTTATGTGGACATTAACATAAAACGATTATAGGGGGAAAAATAACGGAAAAACTTTTAAATTTTACAATCGGTTTATGTTCTAAGCCTTATAAGATTCTTAGAATCGGTCTAAGAGGAGGGCATGAATATAAACCGATTCTGGTTTGATTTAAAAAAAAAAAAGGTTTTGATGATGAATCAAGATTAGTTTATTTCTAGTTTAATTTGACTAAACATCAATTAATCAGGTGTAAATTACTCATTATGTAAAATAGTTGGATAAAGGGTTACCATTTTTACTTTTTAATAACCCATTTTTTCATGTAACCATAGGCCCCAATTATATGGGATAGGTCCCAATTTAGCCGGGTTAAATAGACATAAAAACAATACAATATTCCTCTTACACATTTATTTAACATCACTATTTATTCCCTTGATGATATGTCAACGAATGTATCGAAGCAACATCCACAGCAAAATGTATTCGAGCACCAAACACAGCATATAATATAGGGGAAAAAATTTGAACCCGCACTGCGGGATCAAAATTTGAACTCGCGGCTTTATAACAGTTGGATGCCAGAGATGTGACATCAGTAAACCACCGTTAAATATTATTTTAATGTGTTGTATCTTTTCGGGATATATCTCCAAATTATACGGAAGTTCAACTGTCAGCCATACCAGACCCAAAGAGACTCAAATTCTGATAATACTTCCCTGGATAATTTTGCGTAGTAGAAATTTGAGTTCATACAAGGCAGTTGTTGGCAGTATTGTCTTCGACCTTGTAAATTTTTTAAATGTAATAATACACTATATACTTCGAACTAGTTAGAAGTTTTGGCCTGCAATCATATCATTTTGTTCTATCCCCTTGCAATTGAATAATTGCTTGATTGAGGGTCAATCTCAAATCTAGCTCTCCTCCGTCTAAGGTAAATTTCAACTTCTAATGTCAACCATGAACACCACTTGATCCATGTTGTTCTTTACCGGCACATGCAGATTATGATCTCTCTTCCTTCTTCACTGAGCTCCATCATTATTGGATCCAGGGTATGTTCATGGACAAGTTCTCCATATAATTTAATGTTGCAGAGTACGTTCTTAGCTTCTTTAGAGTTTCAGTAAATCCTATCTCAAAAGTTTGTGATTCATAGAAAAATAAGTTTCATTGTTCTGCTTCCAAACCGGATTATTTCCATCTGCTAGTTTTCTCAGCTTTCGTATATATCTTAACCCTTTCCTTTCTACTTTAATGATCAAAATACCATTATAACTGTTACCAACTTACCATCACCTCAATTGTCTTATTGTTTAGTTAGTTTTTAAAACGATTTTAGGAATATATGCTTAGTAGACATACGTATAATTTTGCAGCAACGTAGCACATCTTAAAATTCTGAAGTACATGGCTTAATGTTTATTTTTGAATGATTATGTTGAAGTACAGATGCTTAATGGAGTTGTACTATATCTTGGAAAGATACGTCTTTTTATAAAGATCGGGCATTTAACGGTGGTTAACACAACTGTTTGCTGATGTCACATCTTTGACATCCAACAGTTGAAATGCCGCGAGATCAAAACTTTTAGCAAAGTAACTACAAAACAAAAACAAAAATCACCTTTTTTTATAGAAAAACTTAGGCTGCTAGAGAAGCACCTAAGACTGATACAAAGAGTTTGCAATGGAAGGACTACTCATCCCGTCATCATTGTTTTTACAAAAAAGAGCAATATTAAAAGAATCCATATTTTAAAGTCTATGGATAAGCTTTAAGACTTAATAAAAAAAAATTACTGGATTGAGATCATTATTACTGTCCTCCTCTTCTCTATTACTTCTTTCATGGTAACTTAGATGGAATCTTCCTTTGACAGCTTTATGGTAGAGTGACTTGAAACGAACTAGTGTCTCCATGGATTCAGCTCGTATCTCTATATTTGTGTGCTTCATTTCTTTGGCCCATTGGAAGGCTAAGTCTGCTCCTCATGTTGCTCCCCTTGCTCTAGAGTATCCTGGATGTCCTTTGGTATCATTGATGTTTCCTGCAAAATCCATCATAGTCAGTGCAGTATAGTAAGTCAAGTTTTCAGGATCTTGCAGAGTGCATATTTTGATGATTTTCCCAAAATCCACAGTCTGATTCAGATTATATGGAATGGTGTTGTGGTACATAGTTGAATCTATTTCCTCAGGTAAGAGGGAGAAATCATTCATAATATGCTCTAGCATGTTGTGAATTCTATGGTGATTGCAGAGATGTTGTTTAATGCGCATAGAAGTGATTGCCGCATTTGGCTTGATTTGTCTGAACACCATATCACATCTCGCTTTCCAGATATACCATCATGTAGTGGCATAAATGTTGCAATCCTGGCTGGTCATCCCAGTCTGAAACCAGGAGTTGAGCTAGTCCATGAAGATAGTGGTGTTATCAAACTGAGTATTATGAGTGCCAATGATTTCCTGCCAAACTAAAGTTGCAGCAGGACAATGTAAGAACATGTGTGTCATGGTTTCTTCTTCCCCACTATTGCAAATGGTGCATAAAGGATCAATGTAATGAAGAATGCTAGCTGTTTTAGCATTAGTGGGGAGAATCCCATGAGCACATTTCCAGATAAAAATCATGATAACTGGAGCCACATTCATGTTTTATATTTCCTCCCAATTTCCTGTAGTTGTATCATTCATGTATAGGTTGTCTAGCTTTGTTTTATATAGAGCCTTGCCAGAGAATTTTCCTGTGTCATTTAGGTTCCATATTATCTTGCCTTCTTCATCGGGATGAGTTTCCAGAGCAATTATTTCTTGAGAAACATTGTTACAGAAGAAAAATTGCACTAGAGTTTCATTCCATATTCGATTTGGGAGAAGGAGAGATTCCACAATTTAAATATGATGAGGACGGTTTGGAGGTTTAATGAGTCATGTAGTAGTGCTTGGGATCCAGATATCTTCCCAAATTTTGATTTTTCTCTCATTACCAATTTTCCTGACACAATGATGTTGAATGTTGCTGATGCCTTCTAGTATTCCTTTCCATATCCAGGAGTCACCATCTTATGATTTTATGTCCATATTGAGAACATTCCTTCCAATTAGATACTTTGCATCCATAAGTTTGTACCAGAGAGAGTCTTTATCTTGCTCTAGCCTCCAGCCAATTTTTGTGATCATGGAGCTGTTAAAAAGTTTCATGTTCATGGAGCCCAATCCTCCCATCTCTTTTGGTTTGCAAACTGAAGTCCAAGCTTTAGGGTAGTAACCAGTTGGATTTTCTATATATATTTTCCCCCTGAAGAAATCCCTTTGGAGTTTGTTGATGTCTTTGCAGGTTTTCTTTGGGATCTTGAAGCAGTTCATCTGATGGATACATGCAGATGAGGTGACAGATTTGATGAGCACTTCCCTCCCTGCAGGATTCATAGGCACAATTTTCCAACTAGATAATCTCAGTTTAAGTTTTTCAACTCTAGGTTTCAAAGAACTGATTTTTCTTTTATGGGTGAAGAGAGGTGAACCTGGATATTTATCATCCAGCTGAAGAACTTGAACACCCATAGTGTTGCTGATGAGAAGGATAAGACTTGGGTTTGTGTTCTTGCTGAAGAAAACTTCAGATTTATTGTAATTAATAAGTTGCCTAGAAGTTCTTCCAAAAATCTATAAGATATCCATAATGTCTTGAGCTTCAGGCAAGTTGACTTTGCAGAAGATCATGCAGTCATCAACAAATAGGAGATGGTTGATTGATGGTGCAGATTTGTAGATCTTTATTTCATGTATGATTCCCAGCTCCTCGGCATGAATAAGAGTACTGGAAAGGGATTCCATGCAGAAAAGGAAAAGATAGGGTGAGAGAGGGTCACCTTGTCGTAAGCCTCTGGTAGGTTTGAAGAATTTATCAGGGGAGCCATTTATAAGAACAGCAGAAGTGGGGGTTGATATGCACTGCTTTATTTTGTTGCACCATTGGTCATTGAACCCAATCTTCTTCATGATGGATAATAGAAAGTTCCAATCTACTCTGTCAAAAGCTTTTGCTATATATATTTTGACACCCATAGTTCCAGAGTCTCATTTTCCCCCTCTTTTGGATCTCATATTGTGTATGATCTCATGAGCAATTGCTATGTTATCAGATATTTGTCTGCTAGGAATAAAAGCATATTGGTAAGGGGATATGATTTTGTTAAGATGAGGTTTCATTCTCTGGGCTATGAGTTTGGATATGATTTTATAAGTAGTATTGCAGAGACTAATATGCCTAAATTGGCTATAGCTAGAATAATAACCATTTTTTGGGGACCATGTTTTTTTTTTGGGGGACCATTGTTTTATTTTGGGTAAGACATTAGAAGTAAATCTAGGTCACCCCTTATCTAAATATTTATATTAATACCTAAATTATCCTCCTGATTAATTTTGGGTAATGATTAGTGAAATGATTAAGTTAAATATAATTAGTGAGATTAAAAAATCAGATGTTTTTTTTTTAAAGAAGTAGAATTATTGAGAGGGTAAAGTTAGTGAAGATGAAGAAGAAAAACATGGATTTTACCAACCACAACCGGAGGAAGAGTATTTGGGTACCCAGTTATGCATCTAACTTAGATAATGTTGGTTGAATTGATCCAAAATTTCAAAAAAAATGTAAATTTTTAAGTAGATTTGGGCTTGCTCGGTTACCTTATGTGAAGAACAGGTAACCGAACACATCTGGAAGTGTAGTTCGGTTACTTTTTCCAAACACGCAAGTTACCGAACTCGCTCTTAATGGAGGTTTTTAGTCATTCGGTTAACATGCAGGTTACCGAACTTTGTTTATAGGATTTACAGAGTAATGTTTGGTTTGCCCGCAATGTTTCCGAACTTTAGGGTCTAGAAGTTCGGTTGGTTCGTAACCTATATCTAACCGTACTTCGCGTTGATTAAGATTTTACCAAGTGTACAAAGTTCTATTGTTTCGCAAACTTCATATTAACCAATATCTAACCGACCTTCACGCAATTAGTGAAGAGTTCGGTTTGTCTAGGTTTTTTGCGAACAAACCGAACATAGTGGGACAAGTTCGGTTAAACTAAAACTCAACATAATGGGAAAATAGCACAGTTCGGTTACATTGGATTTTTTTTATTTTTTTGTAATATTGGTAAAGTTCGGTTAGAAAATAGTTTTAGCCTTCTTTGCGAACCAACCGAACACAGTGGGCAAAGTTCTGTTAAATCAAAACTCAACATAGTGGGCAAAATAGCACAGTTCGATTACATTGGATTTTTTTTTATTTTTTTGTTTGTAATATTGGAAAACTTCGGTTATAAAATAGTTTTAGACTTTTTTGCGAACCAACCAAACATAGTGGGCAAAGTTCAGTTAAATCAAAACTCAACATAGTGGGAAAAATAGCATAGTTCTGTTACAGTGGATTTATTTATTTATTTTGTAATATTGGTGAAGTTCGGTTAGAAAATAGTTTTAGACTTTTTTGTGAACCAACCGAACTCGACATATTGATTTTCAGAGAAGGGTTCGGTTAGCAACATATTGATATGCGAACCAACCGAAGTATTTTTCGTGTTCTTGGTTTCAGAATGTTCGGTTAGCAAACTAGTTTTTTTAAACTATTCCTAACCGAACATGCCATTGTAACTTCCATTTTACAATGGAAGAAGAGAAGAACATGCCGTTGTAACTTCCATTTTACAATGGAAGAAGAAGAAGAAGTAGAAGAGAAGATTTTTTTTTTCAAAACTATTTTTTTTATGCCCCTGCTATCTCTGTTTTTGTTTTTGATTTTGGTTAATGATTCATTTAAATTAGATGTATACGATTAGATTTATATAGTTATTAGGTTAGTTTTAATTTAAATTAAAGTAAAGGGTAAATATGTAATTGTCTAACTTTTGGACACCCCTTATAAGTATAGGGAGGTTGGCCTAATAAAGTCATCTCTTACGAAGAACATACCTATAGCTAGAAGAATATTTCACATACTGTCCCACAACAAAAAACGAAAAGAACAAAAAAATCATTCTCCCACTGTCCCACAACAAAAAACGAAAAGAACAGAAAAACCTCTCTCTAAAATATCTCCGATGAAAATCCCCTTCCAGTGAATGCCGCTCTGCTCATATCGGCTCCATGGGAGCGGATCTGAGCAGATCAATCATCACCCAAAGCTGACCCTCCCCTCTGTTACATTCTCTGGGACTTTCAGCGGGATTTGTCTTCTTTTTTTGGTTTGCCGGTGAGTTTTCCGTTAGCTTTTTCAAGGTTTTGTTGGTAGAGATCAATTGATTCGATATGGTATGTTATCTTGTCCTGATAAATACAAGAAACTTAGATATATAGACTTTTCAGATCTGATCTTTGTCACTATGAAAGCATTAACTTCGTTCTCCGGTAACTAAAAGAAGATCGACTTTACTCTCCGGTTTAGTTCTTGTTTCTTTTATCACTAGTGGAAAATGGGGTTTTTTCCACCCACAGCCACGACCCTCATACACGGTCATTTGACCTTTGACCAGTCAAGACCGTCGAGGATATAAAAAAAACACGGAGAATAGATAAAGCAGCTATAACGGGTCGTATAATATTTATTATTTTGTTCCTAATTCTCAACCGATGCTACGACTGATGAGCTTAGTATTTTCAGTGGGACCCACTTTCTGTGAGGTGTCTCCCTATCCTTATCATCGATCTAGCTTAAGTCCTCGGCCTTACTATTTCTCTTCCTGCGCCTTATCTTCTCAATCTTCTTCTCTCCACCGCACCCCAAAATTGAAACTCGAAACTCAAAAAAAAAAAAAAAGAAGAAATCACTTGAACCATTGCTCTTAATCCCAACCCCTTTCTCCATCGTTTTCGTCTCTCCACAAAATCACCAAGTTCTCCAATAAACCCTATTCTAAATCTGTAACCACTGACTTGAGCAAAGAGGAAGAAATCCATTCTTCTTGAACCATTTTCTTCTTTTCATCTTTGCGGTTAAGGTTATTCCTAACCGATCTTCTTCTATTTTGTGGAGAGGGTTTATTTTTATACAACTTATGTTCAGATATGAAATAAAATTAGGGTTTTGATTTGGGGGTTTTAATTTTTTAGGGTTTCTGTAATTTGTGTTTGTAGGGATTTTGATTTGTTAGGGTTTCTTTTTTTTTATTGATTTTAGGGATTTTGATTTCAGGGTTTGTTGTTGAGGATTTTCTCCTTTTATGCAGCAGAGAGGTAAAATTCTTTCACCCAATTTCTTCTTGATTTTTCTTTTCATCACTGCATGTTTAGGGTTTTTTTATTTTAGGGCTTTTTTATTACAAGGTTCACTGTTATAGTATTTCTTCGTCTCTACAACAAAAAGGGTAATTCTCTTTTACTCATCCAGTTTCCTTCCATCATTTTTTGGTTCAACTGGGTGTTTACCGGTTTTTAATTTTGAGACTTTTTGATTTCAGGGTAGCTGTGAAGGTCTTTCTCCATCTCGTACAAAAAGGGTACATCCAATCCAATTTTTTGTTTCATCATGACTATATGTTAATTTGATAAAAAGTTAGTTGAAAAAACAGTTGGACCTACAAATATAAGGTGCAAATTTGATTCTCACCAAATGCTTATCTTGGTAACTGACTTTTGTAGGCAACAAGATGATAAACTGGATGAGTTAAGTGAAATTGTGCAAAGAACTTGAGGTGTGGGGCTCCCTTTACACAAAGAAATTACATAGTAGGTAGCATTTATGATTGGCATTCTTTAGTTAAAGTTGAAATGCTTTCTTGATTATAATTTCATTTGTTTTTTAAGTATATTAGTCTCTTGCATGGAATTATTGAAAATTCATGGTGTTGTATGTGTTGATGTTGTCATAAAGACAAGCTTAAAAACATCTTGATTGTGCTATTGTATATTGTGTCATTATGATGTGACTCTAATTCATGTTAAATTATTTTAAATATATATCAGGACTTCAAGAAGAGATGAATTGTTTTTCTTTTTCGTATAGCATTTTTAATTGGTTTAGTGTTGATTTTTGATTGCATCTTAAGGATGGAGAAGTATATGAAATTATGTGAGACTTTGATGAGCCTGAGACTCTTACCAACTGGATTACACCTTGGTGAAGTTAAGAATATGCTTATTCAAGGTGAAGCTGGTGTTGTTAATATCTTATAGGTTGAGGGAAGTTGATCTTGATATTCAAATGTTCTCTGAAATGGGTATCATTGATGTATTGAGTTCAAATTTTGATTCCATTATTTTTATTGAAATTTCATGTTTGTTTATATCTTCTAGGTTGGATTTTAACGGGTTATATGCTATTTTCAGGGGTTGAATAATTGCTGATGGATTTAATATTGGTGGCGAAGTGTGTAAGTGGTGTTCGTGATGTTGATGGTGCTGTTAGCGGTAGTGTTGGAGGTGCATGTGTTGGTATTGATGCTACCAAAAGGTGGTGGTGGTATCTTAATAATAACATAAACTTTGATGTAAGTGATGAATCTTGCAGATAGGTTAAGTAATTATGGATTTGTTGCTTTGATTACTAAGGTATATATTGGTTTGTTTCTAACTGGCATCAAGTACACCTTAGGATGATGATGATAAAAAGATGATCTGAAAATGAGATTTCGTTTTTTGTTAGCTGTTTTTGGAAGTGTAGAGTTTCCCTTAAATGTTCAGCATTGTGTTAATATTGATTGGTTAATTATTTTATTTTCATTGTTAATTACAGCTTAAGGCTGCTGGACATACGGATTGCATTAAAGTCTATAACAGGTGTAGATAGTAGACTCATTTGATTCTTGATTGACTTAATTGCTTATATCTTTCTTTGGATGTAAACTGATTGTGTTGTTTCATTTAATCAGTGCACAAAGGGGAAAACCAATAAGAGAGACAGGATTTGCCTTATCAACCGGGAGAAAACAAAGTATAAAACCTCTAAGTACCTTTTTGATGATTGTTTGACCTACACAGACATTATGCAACTGCAGAAGTATAATACAAAGGTAAAAACTGATTACTTTTGTTTATTTGTTGCAATTCAAATTCTCCTACCATTTTGTAACTCACTTTAACTTGGCATACCTCATTCAACTAAAATAATCCAATTCATGTTCAATTTCGTTAGTTCGAAATATTCACTTATGAACCTTAGCATCTATTCAACTTCGTTAGTTCACAATATTCCCACAACTAATTATTGGGCTTCTCCTTGCTTGTTCTTTTCAGAAAAAGGTTTAGATAGGTGGAGAGTATGAAGAAAATATCGAGGTAAACGTTGTACTAATTTTGTTTTCTATTGGAGAAATCTCGGCAGAAAAAATATTTCACTAGCAGTTATCACTTGTAACTTATAGGCTTCCAATGAAGACTACTCTGTTGAACCCGGTAAAAGTTGAAGGTCCTTTTGTGCCCTTCCTGATGTTGGTAATTTACAAAAAACTACAGGATACCATATCTTTAGTGCTCTGAAGGTAAATTTAGCTCCTGATAATGTTATGTAGTGATGTTTTCCAGATGTTTGTCTTTTTTCCACTAGATGTTCACCAAATGTATCTTTTTTTCTTCTTCTATTTTTGTTATTCTTCCTCACAGTGCCTCATATATGGTACATGTTCTGGGACAGGGTGGAATATTTTCTGTTGTAATTAGCGCAGTTGAGGTCTCTTTTCTACTTTGGATACATATTGTTTCCTGGTGATGGGGTTTATACAAAAAAAGATGAATTGGGCAAGATTAATGGAATCGACTTCTATAACATGTTTAAAATGGTTCAGAAAATCTACTTCAAAGTGATATCCTCCAATGCATTTGAACTTTGTAAGACTAATTTTTCAATTATTCTTTGTGATGCTTGATGGATGTAGGGCTGGGATTACACCTGTTCAGAAAAGGAGATTTACTGAAAAGAAGAAAGATATGAAGTGGCAGAAGGAGGGTTGCAACGCTCAGTAATTTAGCTTTTGTTCTTATGCTAATGCACGGATGAAGGTTGTGAATCATTCCACAGAATATTACTGAGTACTGAAGTGTTTGGTGGCGGGGCTGGTGAGTAATAATTATGTTTTTTCCCTAAATACCATCTTATTTAGTTCATGAACAAAATGTATCTCTTTTTTTTCTTCCAATTTTGTTATTATTCCTCACAGTGCCTCATATATGGTACATGTTATGGAACATGGTGGCATCGGTATCAACTTGTTGGAGATAAACTACTCTGAACCCCTTCGAGTTGCCTAAATATTTTTTTTTTTCGGTTTCCCTCGGTGATAAAGTTTTCCAAATATCCATTTCAAGCTTTGATAATGTGCATGACATGGTTATTATTTTTATAAGCATTTTCTTGAGTATTGTGACCTCCCCACAGTAATCAGCTGATAGACGAACTTATTTTTAATGTTCAGGTACACCATTATGAAGTATGGGATAAGTTCTAAATCATCATCAGACTTTATCAATTTGTTGTTTAATCAATAGTTTGCTAGTTCATCGTTTTGTAACTAAATTCTAGAACTTAGTTACATTTCTTGTAAGATTTACATTGGTCAGAACTCAAGATTATAATGATTTTTTTGTAATTTGAACCCAATGAATCAATGAATGTTAAATTGAACAAGTTTAATTTGATTCTCATTTGAATTGTAATTTGAGTTTGATTTGCTTCTCATTTGAGTTTCATTTCAGATTTAGTCGATTGATCGGGCGGACAACCAATCAATCGTTTTTTTTATATCAAGATCTATATCTATGACTGATTGAAGACAGTCATAAAGTTTTGAACATTAAAAACGGTCGTTGATATAAGATTTTCAACGACCCCTAGATACACGTCATAGTTGAAAAAGACGCTCAAACAGCGACCCTTTCTTCGACCGACAAAGCAAGTCATAGATACGAGTTAAATTACTTGCTTTGTCAGTCTCGAAAATGCTGATTTCCACTAGTGTATCCATGTTTGTATTATATTTAATGTCTTACTTTGTGTTTTTGTTTGTAATTCTTGTAGTCTTCTCTATGTTCATTGATGTACCTTCTTTTGAGCATGTTCTACCTGTACCTTCATCTAGTTGGTTAGAGTATAGGGTTAATTTTGTTGAACCAAAGAAGGGATACAACTGCATAAATCTTCACGGCAACGTTCTCCGGCAAGTTGAGGACGTGGAAGAAACTCAAGATCCTTCATTTTCAACCCTAGAAATATGTTGTTTTGTAACTTTTGCACCGTCCAACAATGAATCTGGTAAACCTACTTTTGTAGTGCATTTTCTAATGTTAAACTTCCTATTTCTTGTAACCCTTAGTTGTTTCTGTTTTAGTGTCTGTTTAATTAGGTTGAGTCCTATTGTAGTTTTAAATATGTATTTTCTTATTCTAGGCTTAGAAATGAAAACACAGACAGCTGCAACTCGTTCAAGATCATCTTCAAGTTCATATGTTACTATAACTTCTATCAATTCTCCAAATCCGAGTCATCCCGCCGATTCGTTCCGTTACAGACACCTAAAGACCGATTCAGATTACTACTGTTTCTTGAGACACCCTGGCTATTGTTTGAGACTCCCTGGCTACTGTTTGGAAACCGTTACTATTAAATGGGTCATTGTTACCTTGATTGCATTAGGCGATCTAAAACTAAAAAACTTCAGTTCATGTTATCTACATGTTCTGAAGAACATTAGGTTGGATTTGATCCAGTCATTGCCTTGTGCTTTAATACATACCGATTTTCTTTTGGAAATCAGTTTGATCTTAGATGTTTGGTACTCTCCTTTGCGAGATGGAAGGTCTTCTGAAACTCTTTTTAGGCCTGAATGGATGGATTTGATAGGTAAGAATTGGTGGAGATACTATATCTTGTATGACTATTTTATGATCTTGAAAAAAATCTTGTAAGGTTTCTGATTTCCTTAATCGGTTCTATGTGTTTAAAAAGTGGGATGCGAATTCTAGAGAACAGATTAGATATGAGAACAAGAGAGAGGGAGAGATTTACGGCCAAGCATCAGCGCAGCCCCCCTTGATTTCTTGGCGTTTTTGGATAGGTTCCATGTTAGACATATCCTGATTTGATGGTGGTCAGGGGCGGAGCCAAGGGTTGACTAACCATGGCTCTAGCCCCCCCCCCCTAAAATGATGAAAACCACTGTAACACCCTTGTATTTAGTCCCATATTCTAAATTGATTTTTGTTAAAGGGAGAGCAAAAAGTGATCCGAGGAGCGCAAAAATCGTAGTCAACTCGCAAACTAGGACCTATTCAATATATTTTTCCAACTCGGACAAAAATATCCTTACTCAATAAACTTAATGACCACAAACTCACCGCATCGTATGAAAAACTCCCCTCCCCATCCTCTGCGAAACTCCACCACCGTCATCTCCACTGGTCCTATTTATATTTATGGTAAGAAACATGGGTGGATCAAAGAGAAAGACCAGCTTGTAGTAATTTTGTTTCTTATATTCTTGTTTATATATACGAAAAGCATCCATTGTTCAATCTGGATCCCTTAAAACTCGAGTAATTCCTTTTCAAACTATCTTCTACTTAATGAAAACTTTTTGGTTACAAACTGTTAAACTTAATTGGATATCACATGTTTACCTTAAAGCTCATGAATACTCGCGTTGATTAAGATTGGTCGAAAATTTGTCTAATAATCTCACACTGGGACAATCCATATGTATTAATCCAAAAACTAACAAGGTATTTTAAATTTCTGAAACTAATCCATCCATTGATGATTTTTCCTCTTTGTTCTTGTATAATAACAATTAAGTCTATAAACTAATCCATCCATTAATGATAAATCGTCGTAGGATTAAAAGGACTTCTATAAAAAAAATATTTCAAATGCAATTAAGTCTCAATATCAAAATCGGTTTTCTTTGAACTTCGAAAAAAAAATTGAGTATTAGGGTTTCGGTACCCTGTTTTTCATTTTTAGGGCTTGAATGTAGTTATCCTGATTTTTATTTTTACGGTTTCAAACTTTCAATACATAACAAAATCAATAGAAACCTACATGAAAGTCATAATTCTTATGAAGGGATCTTGATTTTCTCAAATTTGATCTTTATGTTGTTAAAATTGCAATAGAGATTGTTGGCTTCGGGTGATGGTAGGAAGGGCTTGTCGGTGACGGTTGTTGGTGGTGCAGGTTTGGCTTGAAGTTCTGGTCATTTTTGGTTGTCCGAGGTGGTGTAGCAGTTCAAGGGATGGGGGTGAGTTTGCTGCTGTGGTTTGGGTGTATTTAGTAGGGTAGTTTTGTCCGAGTTAGAAAAATATATTGAATGGGTCCTAGTTTGTGAGTCGACTACGATTTTTGCACTCCTCGGATCGCTTTTTGCTCTCCCTTTAACAAAATTCTTATGAATTTAGCCCATCTTTTAGTTTGGATTTAGTCCACTTCAGCCCATGTGTTTCCATAAAAGAAATTTAGCCCCATCAATCTTAATACCTGGTTCCGCCGCTGATGGTGGTGCATCCATTTTTGCGTTTTCGTCTCTCCTTTTTAACTCTCTCTTGTCTTGTCTCTCTCAAGAACTTAGGGACAAATCAGAACTTGGAATGTTGGTGAGGCCATTCTTTTAATGTCAATGAATAAGAAATGAAGTCATTTTAAAGGAAAGGATTAAATTAGATAAGATGCTCATACAATTCCTAGAACTTGTATCATTTGAAGATTTATTTCGACTAGACATTCAACCACCATCTGATGGTACGCTCTCTCTCTGGCTATGCTTTTGTTAGAACCTCATCGTGCAATTATCATATGTATAAGAGATCGACTGGTCGCCATTAACAATCAAGTTGTTTCAACACTTAACAAGTAAATAAAAGCATGATAAACAACGAACAAAAACACAGAAACACCAACAAGGTCGTTGATGTTTTTACTTATTACAATAAAGTCTTACTCAATACATACAGATCATCGTCCTCTTCGTACCTCCACTGATCACACAGACGACATAAACACAATACACTAGTACAATATTCTTTTCACACATTTAATTATCAACACACTGCTGTTCCAGATAACTGTACCCAAGCAACATTCACATGTCTATATATTAGCTGCAACAGCAAAGTGTATCCAAGCAACATTCACAGGTTTCGAAGCAGCAGAAGCAGCAACATGCAGCAAAAAGACTGCAAAACAAAACAAACAAACAAAAAACCACAGAAGACACTTCAATTTACAAGTCATCTCTTATGAAAACGGAAATGTTATTCACCTCTCTACTCTGCTCCCTTCAATCTACACTATACATCTAAAATTTAAATCACATGGGATTCACCATTTCCTAGATGTGGGGTTCAGATTGGAGGGAGCAGAGTAGGGAGGTAGAGAATAGGGGAGGTTAATAGCACCACCGTTATGAAAAACATATATATTGATAATTTTGGAATATAAAGAAGCTAACTCATTAAAACAAAAGATCAATGAATAGATTAATATGAGAACAAGAGAGAGATTTACCAAGCATAGATGCAGCCCTTGTCTTCATGGCGTTTTTGGACATGTTCCAGGTAAGTCATATCCTGATTCGACGGTGCATCCATCTTTGCCTTCCTTTCAACTCTCTCTTGTCTTGTATCTCTCAAGAAACTTAGGAACTAACCAGTCACTTGGAAGTTGAAATATTGGTGAGACTTAAGGTGCAGTGAGGTACTCTTTTATAAGCCTCTAAAAATTAGATTTTGTTTCATTTGAAAATTCATCTCCAATAGACATTTTCCCACCCACCCAACCTATCTAGAGAGCATGTTTTCCTCGACAGAAAACAGCGCAGTCCCGAGATTATTTAAGCGCTCCAACAAACGCCTACACAGCTGTATACAAAATAGTGGTGGCATATATACATCAGATGATCAAAATCATCTTTTCAATTAAGCATCTTTTAGTGTTTTTTAAGAAGATTTTTGTTTGTTTTTTTTGGAGTGTTGGACTCTCTCTAATGTTTTATTATTTTTACAGTCAGTCAAAGTAATAATAGAGCACTAATTAATGAATATATATACATGTTGATGATTTTGCATATCTTTTGGGGTCAATTGATAGCCATATTTTATTTGAGGTGTGAGTCATGTGAACATTTTATTAGCCAAGTTTTTTCAACAATGGCCAACTATAATCAGACATCACCAACTGCCCACCAATGCTAACAGGTACCTAATAATTTCCTGGGGGTGTACTGTCTAACAATTAGATAAAGTGAAAATAGATGAAGAATCTGATTCATTTGAGACTGTTGAAGTTTTTGCAATTTGTGGTTTAGAAGACATAATTGTAGAGAACAAGCTGGTATAAGGGAATAGAGAAGAGGCTGGTATAAGGAAATTTTGTCTCATAAAAGGTTACATGCCTAGAAATGATGATTTGTTGGTATTAGGCTTAAGACACCTGAATCCTTTGTGCCGAAGGATGTAATGTTAGGGTTCTAGACCTCTAACAAAGGATGGAACGTAATAAACAAGTAAAGAACCAGATAAAACCCTTTTTCTTTGGGGTTAGCAACCAAATATGAAACAAAGAAGTAAAATAAACTGAGTTTTCTCTATATGACCTTAATTACAATTGGTTGTTGAGTATATATAACTCAGGGAACTTGGATAGCAAGTAATAAGAGAAGTTTTAAATTAGGAAACTCAAAACACACTTAACTAATAAAAGAAGTCTAATGAAACTAGGAAACTAATAAGCTAAATAAAGGAAGAGGAGTTTAAGGCAATATGAAGAAGGGTTGGTGTCGTAACATCCCACCACGCCTGAAAAATGGCTTGTCCTCAGGCCACAAAATTTGGAAAACGCAGGAGTAACTCATCAGCATCCTCCCAAGTGGCATCTTCCACAGTACGATCTTTCCATTGAACTAACCATTGAGTACCGGCAGAATTTCCTTTCTTAAACATCTTCCGATCCAAAACAGCAGCAGGTTCCCATTTATCATAATCAATGACAGCAGGTAGAATAGTCTCAATATTAACAGAAGACCCAAGCTTTAATTTTAATTGTGAAACATGAAATACCGGATGAATACGGCTTTCCACTGGCAATTGAAACTTATAAGAAACTTCTCCTATACGTTCAATGACACGAAAGGGACCATAATACTTAGGAGAAAGCTTGGAGAAAGGTTGAGCAGCTATAGATGACTGTCGGTACAGCTGTAAACGTAAAAATACCCAATCATTGATGTTGAAACTCCTTTCAGTTCGATGAGCATTAGCATAGGTATTCATCCGATTTTGTGCAGCAAAAAGATGAGACTTAAGTATCTTCAAAGTATGATCTCTAGCGCGTAACAAGACATCAACATCATGCACAGTTGTAGAACCAGGAAGATAACTAGAGATTGTTGGTGGAATTCTACTATACACAACTTCATATGGAGACATATTAATGGCAGAATGGTGACTGGTATTGTACCACCATTCAGCCCATGGTAACCATTTAACCCACTCAGAGGGTTTGATACTTGCAAAGCACCTAAGATAGCATTCGAGAGTGCGATTAGTTACCTCGGTTTGACCATCCGGCTGTGGGTGATAAGAAGTGTTGCGGCATAATTGTGTATTGTGCATTGCAAAATAAGCTTCCCAAAAATTACTCATGAATATGGGATCACGATCACTTACTATAGTTCGAGGCATTCCATGTAAGCGAACAATTTCACGAACAAAAATGGTTGCAATATCAGTAGCCGTATACGGATGCACAAGAGCAATGAAATGTGCATATTTTGACAATCTATCAACCACCACTAATATTGAAGTCTTACGGTTGGAAGAAGGAAACCCATCGATGAAATCCATTGAGACATCTAACCAAATATCAGTAGGAATAGGAAAAGGCTGCAACAATCCTGAAGGAGATACGGCTTCAGCTTTACTTCGCTGGCAAACATCGCATTGAGAAACAAAGTCCTTAACTGATTTTTTTAATCCTTGCCAATAAAAATTCTGCTGAATTCTCTTGTATGTTCGAAGAAATCCAGAGTGTCCTCCTAACGGAGTAGAATGAAACTCATGAAGTAGTTTAGCACACCAATCATATGTTGTTTTGACGACAATACGTCTCTTATATCGTAAGACATCATCAATAAGAGAATAATGTTTCTTACATGTAGGATTGCGACGTAACTGATCAATTAATGCTCCTAAGTCTTGATCAGCATTGGTCTCTTGGATTATCTCATTAACTCCTGCAAATATTGGAGAAGTCATAGCATTGAATGTGAAACCAGGATTTCGAGAAAGGGCATCAGCTGCAATATTTTCTTTCCCTTTGCGAAAAATTATTTCATAATCATATCCTAGAAGTTTAGAAACCCATTTCTGCTGCTAAATTGAGGAGATACGCTGATCCAAAAAATACTTCAAGCTATTGTGATCAGTGTAAATTTTAAAATGCCTGCCCAACAAATACGGTCTCCACTTTTGGACTGCTGAAATTATTGCTAACATTTCCTTATCATAAATAGAAAGATTAAGATTCTTACTTGTCAATGCTTTGCTATAATAAGCAATTGGTCGACCAACTTGCATTAGAACAGCTCCCAAACCATTTCCTGATGCATCACTTTCAATATAAAATTCTTTCGTAAAGTCTGGAAGCATCAAAACAGGTGTAGTTGTTAATGCCTTTTGTAAAGTTTGAAAGGCATCAGTAGCTTCATCAGTCCATGAAAAAGAATCCTTTTTTAACAATTGTGTCAAAGGAGAACAAATCTTTCCAAAGTTCCTTACAAACTTCCGGTAATAACCTGCCAAACCCAAAAAACCTCGTAAACTTTTAATTGTAGTAGGTATAGGCCAAGAAAGGACACTATCAATCTTATCTTGCTCAACCGCTACACCTTCAGAGGAGATAACATGCCCAAGGTAACCCACTGATGGCTGTGCAAAAGTGCACTTGGATTCCTTGACAAATAGATGATGTTGACGAAGAATTTCAAACACTAAAGTTAAATGTTGAACGTGCTCTGTCATGGTTTTGCTATAAACCAAGATATCGTCAAAAAAAAAACGAGCACAAATTTCCTCAAATATGGCCTGAATATATGATTCATCAATCTCTGGAAGGTAGATGGCGCATTGGATAGTCCAAAAGGCATAACAAGAAACTCGTAGTGACCATCATGAGTTCTAAATGCTGTTTTATGAATATCGGAACCATGTAAGCATATTTGATAATAGCCAGAACGCAAATCAAGCTTCGTGAAAATAATGGCACCATGCAGTTCATCTAACAACTCATCCACCATAGGAATGGGATTATCTTTGATTGTCAACTTGTTTAAAGCCCTGTAATCCACACACATTCTCCAGGAGACATCTTTCTTTCGAACCATTAGTATGGGAGAAGAAAATGGACTGGAACTTGGTCGTATGAAACCTGCTTGCTTAAGTTCTGCAATGATCTTTTCAATTTCGTCCTTCTGAAAATGTGGGTATCTATACGGACGAACATTAACAGGAGCCGAATCTGGTAGTAATGGAATGTGATGGTCATGTACCCTTTCAAGAGGAAGAGAAGTTGGAGTATCAAACACATCTTTAAAAGTAGATACCAACTTCTTAATTGTAGGATCTTCAATTAAAGGAGCAGCTGGTGCGGAAGTGTGAACTGAAGATAATTGAAGAAAAACTCCATGATGTTCTTTACGTAACAACTTCTGCATTGGGTAAGTATCCAAGACCAACAATGATGAAGAGTTGTTACCCACTAATTTAATGTCAGCACTGTTATATTTGAAATTCATCGACAACTTATCGAAATCCCATTCAATAGGGCCTAACTTGCGCAACCACTGGACCCCTAAAACAACATCACATCCACTAACATCTAATACATGGAAATCAATTGGAAAGATGTGATTTTGCAGCTGAATTGGTATATTTAAACACGTCCCTTGAGTGTGTATATGGCCACCATCTCCTATTGTAACCCGAAAAGAAGTATCTTTGCAGTTAATGTGATATCCACATTGCTTTACAAATGATGGACTAAGAAAATTGTGAGTAGAATCAGAGTCCACTAGAACTGTAATCGGTTGAGCTTTCAAAAAACCTGTAATACACATTATAGTAGGAAAGGGAGAACCCATGAGTGAATTCATGGAAATAGTAGGAGTAACCTCGGTTGTATAATCATCCTCTACTGAATTTTCAACAGCAGGTGTTGAAGTAGAGTCTCCAGCTTGCATGGTAATTTCGTTTGTAGATTCCTCAATATCCAAAATAGTTAATTGAGGATTAACACATACATGATTTGGTCTGTATGGTTGATCACACTTGAAACACATACCCTTAGCTCTTCGTTCTCGTTGCTCTTCCGGTGATAATCTCCTATAACCCGGAGAAAAAGTTGGATGTTGTTGTTGAGCCAGTTGAGGAGCATTTGGACTTCGGAACGGAAGTGGACGATATGGTTGTCTAGGGACAAACTTGGTAGCTGCATAAGCTTGTTCCTGATGTATTGCCTTGGTATAGGCCTCATCTAGAGTATTGGGTGCAAGCATTTTTACCACAGACCCAATATGTGGTTTAAGGGAACGAATAAAACAGCTTATCAAATAATCTTCTGGAAATTCAACAAAGTTCAGTAATTTTTCAAACTCCGAGATATGTTGGTGAACTGTACCTTTTGATCCATGGTACTAATGGCTAGGCGAGCATCAACAAACTTTTCAGGGTTAAATCGAGAACGAACTAAATTGCAGAATTCTAGCCATGTTGTCACAACAACTCTTGTTCTCTTCCATCTATACCAAATATTGGCCTCTCCTTTTAGATGTGCACAAGAAACAATAATTTTTAGAGCATCAGAGTTGTTATATATACTAAAGTACTAGTCAGCATTGAAGATCCAACCGTCAGGATCCTCACCAGTGAAAGTAGGAAACTTGATATTAACCGAGTTAGGTCGGAGTTGTTGAAAGCCATTATTACCCGGAGGTGGTGGAGGTGGCGGAGGTGGTGGAGGTGGTGCAGCACCAATATCTTGACGATGTTGATTAAAAATTTCTGTGAACATAGTGCGAAAGGAAGTACTCAAAGATGTAGTAATCGTGGTAGAAAGAGCGGTGTTCGCTTGTTCTCTTTGCAAAAGCTTTTCCGCCAACTTCCTATTCTTCGTATCTTCATCAAGAACATGAAAGTTTGTAATAGTGTCAGCAAGAACATCCAACTTGTCAGCCACACCAGCAAGAACATCTAACTTGGCAGACACACCAGTAATACTTTCCTTCAAGGCCGATAAATCTTCCGTATATGTCATCTTTGGGGAAAAAAAATTTGGTGTATTTTTGATCGAAACCGGCTCTGATCCAGATGTTAGGGTTCTAGACCTCTAACAAAGGATGGAACGTAATAAACAAGTAAAGAACCAGATAAAACCCTTTTTCTTTGGGGTTAGCAACCAAATATGAAACAAAGAAGTAAAATAAACTGAGTTTTCTCTATATGACCTTAATTACAATCGGTTGTTGAGTATATATAACTCAAGGAACTTGGATAGCAAGTAATAAGAGAAGTTTTACACTAGGAAACTCAAAACACACTTAACTAATAAAAGAAGTCTAATGAAACTAGGAAACTAATAAGCTAAATAAAGGAAGAGGAGTTTAAGGCAATATGAAGAAGGGTTGGTGTCGTAACATGTAACCTAAGAAAATGCATTTGAAAGACCTATTTTGAAGTTTATGGGCATTGTAAGGTCTAATGCATGGAAAACATGAATATCCATATATTTTTTAATTAAGGAGTAATCAGGTGTAGTAGTACTAAAGAGTATCTCAAGAGGTGTTTCATTATGAAAAACGGATGAAGGTAATCTATTGATGAGATAGTTAGTTGTCTCAAAATTTGAGAGGCAGGGAAGCATGACTCAAAAGGGATAATTTTGTATAAGCTTTAAAGCAATTTTCAATACGAAACATTTCGAGTCTACATTAAATGATTGTCTCACACAAATCATGTAAGATGTTACCAGGCGATTTTCACATAATCATCTTTTGAATTTGGTCAAAAATAAAAAATGAACTTGGATCGAGCTAAGAAATCGTTATTTTTTATTTATTCTGACCAAATAGTGTTAGCTGTTAGACGAGTTTCCCAGAGGACTCGGCCTCCCTTATGATCGGAGTCCGCAACTCCCAAGCAAGAAACCAAACAAATCAGATTTAACAACTAGTTGTTGCTTTTCCTTTATTTCAAAACAAGAGAAAGATACATGGCCAAGAACATCACTCAAAAGTCGAAATACATGACAGATGACACCAGTACAGCACTGAATAAAAACAACATCAGCAATAGTGTAACAGTCTTTGGAACTTTATAGGGTCTCAAATCCCAAAATTAGCAGCAACAACAAAGCATGTCCAAGCAACACTCGCAGGTCTCGTAGCAGCAGAAACAGCAACACGCAGCAAACACACTGTCAATAAATTATAAACCATACGACATAACAAACAAATTAATTAGTCTCCCTTATATATAATGGTCATCCGATCTAGCTAGACATATCATTTGTCAAACTCAGAAAACTTGACACCGGAATTGAACTAATAATGATGTAGAAGATGGACTACTTACCAGGCGTAGATGCAACCCTTATCTTCATGGCGTTTTTGGACGTGGCCCAAGTATGTCATCTCCTGATCGGAAGGGGCTTGTCTATAATCTCCATCCATCTTGATTATCTGATGATATGTTCTTCAACTTCTTTTTATCTCTGTGTATAATGCGGAAGCTGATGAGATGATTGTATGGATTGGGAATTTGGATTTATAGATTTATGAGGTTGTTAAACTTCAGAATGTGAACTCATTTGATCGTGGTTTCCTCTCTATCCCAAGTACATGGACAGCTGTGAGTTAACATGTGGAGAAATTCAACGTGCCACGTTTGGCCCGACATTACATCAAATTTAAGACAAAAACAGGAGACGATTTGGATATTCTTACAAGTTACAATTAATTTATAGGTGTTGGCTGGCTTTTCTTATTAGCCAAAGTGCCTTTACATTTTAATAAGCCAAACTCGAATTTTTTTATTTATTTATTTTTTGACAAAAAAATGGCAAAGTTTTATAAAAGATTCAAATCATCGAAATAGTAATAAGAAACCCAAAAAAGCCTAGCTAAATTTGGGTATATACCATTTAATTTTGGCATATCAAATTTTCATTTCCACACCACCAAATATTTTGGGCACCCAAACTTCTAAAAAATATTAATTACCCCTACATTAATTCCTAAAACAATTTAATATAAATATTAAACTTTCCATTTTCAGTAAATCCAAAAACTAAAAAAAAAAAACTAAACCTGAAAAACTTCTTATTTTCTTCCTAATCTTCCCAAATTCTCAAAACCCTAATAAAAAAAAATCTTCATTTTCTTGTCCAACGAATCTTCGATCCAACCAAGAAAAAGGTAAATATCCATCAACCCATTCTATGATTTGCATTTCTTCATTGATTTACATGTTTAAATCTTCAATTTTCGTAAATCAAGATTTCTGATTACACCCAGAATCGGTTTATGTTGACATATCGAATAAACCGATTCTGGGTTTTGTTCTCCGGCCATGAAGAGCATGCACAATAATCGGTTTATATGATGATTAACATAAACCGATTCTGGGTCCTGAATCGGAATATGAAAAGACATCACTGAAATCGGTTTATAAGTGCTTTAGAATAATCCGATTCTTATACATTTTTTTATTTTAATTATGCAATCACATAATCGGGTTTTATGTGCCTGATAATTTACCAATTTTGTTTGTCTCTTCAAATTCCTTTTTCATAATCGGATTTTATATATGTACCACATAAACCGGTTACTAATGTTTCACACTCCTGTATGTTTTTGTAGTCAGAATCGGATTACATATGTTTAATTATGTACCGATTCTTAACTATTTATTTTTTTTGGTTTTATGTAGATATGGACTTCGGACACCTAGCATTTTACTCTAGAGAGCTCACCTTGGAGGACATTCTTAGGAAACCACAAAGAATGCCAGAAAGAAGCCTCTATAAGTTTGCCTTTGGCATGAGACCCATCTTGAACAAGCCCTCGCATTGATTGACAAGCTTGCACTGGAGGAGCTTCATGAGGTTCACTAGGATGAGGAGAAATATGATTTCCGCTGAGAGGGAGCTCCATGGAGAAATGGAAGCTATGTTGGAAGAAATGGCTCGAGCACAGGCTGCTGCTCCTGATGGTGCTGGTGCTCTTGCTCTTTAAGTTTTTGCGTTTAAGTTTGAGATATTAAAAGTTTAGGTTTATAAGACTTGTGGTTCTTTAAAGTTCTTAACACTCTTTTAAGGTTTGCATTTTGGATGATCTTTGTGTTGAACTCAATCCACTTAAAGTTTTAATTATAATTATGTGTTGTTGCTCAATAATTCTATCCTGACATGAAAACAATCGGTTTACTCGATATGTCAACATAAACCGATTGTTCAAGCTATTTTTCCTGTATGTTTTTCAAGCTAGAATCGGATCACATATGAATATATATAAACCGATTAGTGTCGGTAAAAATTCAAAATTTTAACATGTCTTTAATCTGTTTATGTTGGTCAAAAGAAAGACCGATTCCTTGTGGAATTAAATTGTAATCGGGTTATACAAAGCTTAGAGAAGACCGATTATACCAAACTATTTCACGTTTTTTAAACAAAATAGTTGTTAGGGACTTTCTCTATAAATAGAGAACTCACCCTTGGACCCCATTTGTCCCAAAATTGATCATTTTATTCCCCCTCACTCCATATACTCCACAACTACTCATTTCATACCTCCACATACAATAAATGGCATCATTTGATTCAAACGAAGATTTGGCAATCACCAAAGCATGGTACGCGGAAACTCGAGTTAGACGTCAGTCCTCCGTAAGGGTGGATTTCGTAACCTTTTGGGCAAGGGTACATAACAAATAAATGAAAGAGTTTGGGAATCCAAATGGAAGAAGTGTTCAACAAATCCACGCAAGGCACCTAGTTGTCGAAAAAGCGATACTTGCTTTTTTGGCTATCCAAAAACCGATTTTGAACGCTAGCCACTTTGGATTGTCCATTGAACAATTTGTAAGTATTTTTGTGGTTTATTTTTCGTGATCGTGTTGTTTGATTTTCCAACTAAACACCACTAACAAAGTAAGTTTGTGTTTTAACACCACTAACAAAGTAAGTTTATGTTTTGTTTTTGTAGCATGAAGTCGTCAAAGCGCGCTACTTGGAGGAAAATAGGGAAGCATTCGCTTTCGATGCAAGCTATAAATTCATGGTATCCAAAATTCCCGAGTATTCTCCGGACCTCATGTCGGCTATATGGGACTCAGATTCCTCCAGCGAAAATTGATGATTTTAGTGTAGGTTTTGTGGGTAGATCTCTATGTAAACCCTCACGAGACTATAACTAGTCCACTAGGGTCGCCTAGGGGTTTAAAGGATTAATGCATGTGCTAAATGCATCGTACAATAATAATGGAATGAATGAAAAAAAAAATCGTATAAAAGGAAACAATCGGTTTATATATGTAATATGTAAAACACGATTATCAAAATCGGATTATACACATGGAAACGTTAACCAATTATGAATGTCCTCTGTTAATTTGGAACACCAATCCAGAATCGGTTTACAAGTTCATGAACGTAAACCGATTATGAATATTGTTTACGAAAAAAATCAAAATGTTTGATGTTTTAAAGAACTAGGGATGGTCATGGGGCGGGGACCTTGTATCCCAGTCACTGCTACCCTCCCCATTACCCGCATGATCTGGGATGGGGCGGGTATGGGAAATACCCATACGGGGTGGGTTACCCATAACATTAAGTTCAAGTATGATGAGTTAATTTAATAATCAAAGCTTAAGCACGATGTTTCAACCAATAATAATTAATAATAGTCTAAGAAAATGGTTTCTAAAATCTCAAACTCATAAAATCATCTTAAAACAAGCAAACGAAAAAAATAATTGGTCTATAAATGAATATCACTCATTTTAGTTCTTAATTCATTTTTATCAAGTATCTTCCTACATGTTAACCATCTCATCATCTGCTTCAGTTTCTTCCCAAAATGTTAACCAGAGGATTACTATATATGAAGTAATCATGTAACCTAAAACTAAAAATCTAAAACCTAAAATGTAAAAGGTATGGGGCGGGGACCTTGAATCACATCTCCACTTCATTTATTTCGGGTATTACCCATACCCAAATCCATCCCCGTTTGTACAGGTAAAACCCTACCCAATAGGGTTGGGTACCCATGGGGATGGGTTTGGGTGGGGCAAATGGCCATCCCTATGAAGAACTCTCTAACATTAGTTAATCTCACATCCAAAACATAATTATCCCCTAATACAATTAATTAATGCTAATTAATCAGGGGTAAAATAGGTACTTAGGTAATTATTTTGATAAGGGGTGGTGTGAAGGTTATTTGTAATGACCTTTTTTGTCATCTAGCTATAGGTCCAAATTAAGTGATATAGGCCCCAATTTAGCCAAGCAAAAAAGTTACAAGGATGTGAGTTACAACATCCCAATTACAAATTATTGTGGACAAAGAAAAATCTGAAAAGATATCAGTGTTAATAGTCCAATTTTAAAGCTAGGACTTAACATTAACAATAATCTGTTACACATTGTTTGTTTGCAACTGACTCATCTGGATCGGAGTCGTCTGGATCGGAGTTGTCTGGATCTGAATAAAATCACCTGACTCATCTAGATCTGAGTTACTAAGGTCTGACTCAGAAAATATGTTTGTTTTGTGAGTCGGACCTGACTCAACTGACTGAATTTTTTTGGACATAAAATACCCTTGTATAGAATGGGCTAACTTTGCATTTTCTTTACTGACTTCATTTACAACTTTAAACTAAAAACAAATACATACGTATACATTTGTTACACAATATATGACGTTCATTCACCAATAGTAACATGTTCAAGAGGCTGAATTGTAAGATAACTGTTCTAAGAGGCGAATTGCGAGTAATCAACGTTCCCACCAGTATGGGGAGGTCTCTCATTGGCATAGCTTACACAAATAGACCTTCCACCAAGATCCTGAACAAACAACAATGTCCTTTAAGTATCATTATAGATGAATCACAGCTAATTAAATCACTGCAGATGTAGGAGCAAGTAATTAATATTGTCAACATGAGAATGCAACAACTCAAGATGTTGAAACTTGAATCAACATGACAAGACAATTATATTAAGATTAAATATAAAGAGAGTATAATAGGCGACAGAAATAAAAGTCATCTTGCCCCGCTAATTCATAGTAGTTTTATGGGGACTAGGAGTTTGATTCTTTTAGGAATTGTGTTCCTTCCGAGCATTATTTACAGCGGCATGATCACGAGGCTATGAACTGCGATTGAAACATCGAGAAGCCTCCACTGTTTCCAAACCCCTGCATAAAAATACTTGTGTAATTAGTTTGAATCTAATTACGACTATACTTGGTTCACTTCCTGAAACCAAATGTTATGAAAAATAAACTTCAGAATTCTTTCGGAATATGTATTATACGTCGAACAAAAGTAAACAGGCAAGTAATTTTGTCTAACAACAAAAATCTGCATTTCTTAATTATGAGCACAAACTTTAATCTCCTAGAAGAGAAAGCAAAATCTTAATGCTTGATAAGCCAATACGGTTAAAGCATGATATTCAAAAAAGTGTGCGCAACCTGTTATCAACTTTGGATCTTAACAGAGTTCATATACTCTCAAATCTGGTATTGGCTCGTTAATCAATGATATTTAAACCTGATCAAATCTAACTCAGATGAAAGAATGTTAGCTTTTTTCACATTTCGTATCTTAAACTGGATCTGGTTCATGCATGCTGCCTGACCCGAATGTGAGCAAGTCAGATTTACAAATGTATCTGATCACTAACCTGACTCAGTGGACAGGAACACACTGAATTTTATGTACTTTTGCAAGACAAAATCGACGGAAGAAAAAAATGATACCACAACATTGTAAAAAAAACACACAATGGGTCATCTTAATATAACCTCTAATGGCCAAAATGCAGCTTTTAATAGGGGACAAACATTTAAGAAAGATTTCATTAAAAGAAAATAACTCATACCAGGCCTAGTTAGCTCAAAGCCTCAAACTATCAAGAAAAATTGGAACCCAATTCAAGCCAAGATACGGATTAATATTGCATGAGACTCTAGACTTGCAAAATAAACAAAAACTTAACTCGAAATCACTTGGTAGTTCTTTCAAGCGTTTTAAGAGATCCTCCCAAAATTTACAGCATTCATGGCATCTACAGTCTACAGGATCCTCTTCAAACATTTCATCGAATACCTTGTGTGCAATTACATCTATAGATAAACTTAACTAAATCAGGAAACATTTCATGAATTAATTCATAAATATCAATAAAACCAAGAAAAATAAACATGGGTTTTAATCAAATTTACAATTCTGCAAAAGGTATACTAGCTAATGCTATAGCATCTACTAGCTCTAACACAAGCAGAAGACCCAATACAATACAGAAACATAAGATGGTATTATCTTCTAAACCATAGCAATTGACTAAATTTCACAACAAACAAAAACCCTAGAACCCCATTACAACCATAACCACGCAGTACAATATTCATACAATATTATCAAATATAGAAGAAGTTATACCTACAGTTGACGAAACCAAAATCCTGAAGAACACCTTTTTTTAATCAAATCAAATTAGCTTCACAAAAGTAATGAAGATCAGTTGAGAGATATGAACAGATCAGAAGAAAGAGATGAAGGAGACCTAGGGTTTTTAGTTCCCCCATTTTGTTGTCGATGAGAAAGAAAAAGAGAAAGAATGGAAAGTAATTGATGTTTTTTTCCTTTAAAGGATGGAGGGCAGTTTAGTCGTTAGCTACGACTCAGAGGTAAGGACCATGGAGTCAGGGGAATTTCTACGCCTGAGTCAATCGTACCCGAGTCAGGGGTTGTTAAAGATGGATAACAAACAGTCTGACTGACGACTTGGCGCGAGTCAGGGGTTGATTCAGACCCAGACGCCGAGTCAGCTGCAAACAAACAAGGTGTTAAACTCGAATTTAGGTGGACAGAACTCAACAACTACAACAAGAATAACAAACATCTCTAGGAGGAACTAGTGCTCCTAGCTAAGAGACGCCACAAACAACATAACATGAAAGATTGCATTCTCATCTTCTATTATGTTACCGAAATTCATTCACAAACCTTAAGTTGCAAAATTCTCGTATCTATGTTTAAGTTTGATGCTGACAAACTAGTGTTCATTGTTACAGCTACTCAAGTTCAGGCCTTTTTCGAAGTAATATTTTAGCTCTAGGTATTTACTTGAACGTACCAGATTCAAGTTAACAACTTTCTCACCAAAAACCATAAAAAATCTCTTCCGGGATTGCACATTAATATCATGAAGAAAAGCGGCTACTACTGAACCTGCACATACCTAATTTCTTATCTTGCTTCAAATCTGAATTGTTCATTTAATGCAATTTCTCCTGAAAAGATATGCTCTGCCTGCGAGACATCGTAGTAGTACCATTATAATGGGTATCAACAAAAGCTATCCTTGAATTTGCAGCAGTCTAACCAAATGCAAACCAAAGATAAGCAAACCAGGTTATATTGAAATGTTGTAAGCAATTTGAAAAACTAGCAGTAACAATAATTCCCAAAGTCCAGTTAACATTTACAGGTGTACCCCTGTCCACAAAACAGGGGTTCCTCAACGGGCTATACTAAGACTTGATATAACTTGACATGACTTTACTACTACGAGATGTACAGAGATCTACGGACACTGGTTTAGTTCTACAAATATCCTAAACTTACAACAAATCTACAGTCCTGTGAACACTGGTTTAGTTCTATAAATAGCCTAAACATGCTACACATTTACAGTTCTGTGGATACTGGTTTAATTCTACAAATAGCCTACCACCGCTGCCTCCCATATCTTGGTTCACTTCTTTGTTATTTATATCTCCCGAAAAGAACATATTAACCATTTTCTAATATTCTCAAGCAACCCATGAAAATCGCCTCGTTCCAGCGGAACTTTCGCATCATCTAAGTTTGTTGTTTTACTCTGGTCGTTATAAAACCCACAATAACCACTAGTCCGAAATTTTTTAGTCTGCACAATGAGATGCCATAATTAAATCGAAAAGTTTAGATCGATCAGATAACTACTTCTTTCCTCACTAATTCAGTAACATCATTTTCTGGCTCAGTACAAATTGGATTTAGGGGTGGTTCGAAAACACAATAGAGCGAGAAGATGCTACTAGATCTTGAAGCGATGCTTGTGCGTTGATTAATACATAAACTGATATGCTCCGCTAAATCGAACCTAACTCGAGATAATGTCTCTAGTGTTGGCCATAAACATACTACTTTTGGACCACATGGCACTGATGACCGAAGCTGACGACACCACTAGCATGGAAGCCTTAAATATTATATATCCATATCAAGTTATACCATCAATTTCAAATATTTTTGTTTTGTCAGAACCAACTATGCAACCGAGAGTGCTACTGAGTGCAGTTTCTAGTTCCATCTCTATATACTAGTTATATACACATTTTTATTCATGCACCAAAATAAAACTACAGCAGCAGAAAAACAGACATAATTGATGGGAATGAGCCAACCTTCAAGAGAATCTTTCTCTTTGATTGGGGGACCAATTCATCTAACGATGACATTAGCTACACATGGTCACATACTGTCAACTAGTACAATTGACCCAATTCATTGTTGGGTAAACATGCACTCATAATTTTCCCAATGAAATAATTTAGCTCTAAGCATTACTTAAACATAACAGATTCATGTTTACAACCTTTCACCATGAACAAAGTAAACATCTTACTGGATTGCTTATCTAAATAATATGTTTGCAACTACTGAACCTGCACATACCTTGGTTCTTTTATTGCCTAAAATCTGAATTGCCTCCATTAATGCAATTCTCTTTGCAAATTCTCCATGAAAAGATCTGGTCTCCATCAATCGATGGAACAACGTAGTAAAAAATTTACCCTTGAATTTGCGATAGCAGGAGCGTTTACAATCAAAGATTAACAAACCAAGATGTATTCAATTAAACAATCAAACACAAGCAAGTGACTCGATGTACTTTGAAAACTGAACTCTTCTTGAAATGGTATACCCTTCATTGTGTAATGTTGTGGTGCTACTTTACCAATCTTGACAAAGCTCGTATTTTCAACATCATATGAGATAACTACTTCGCTCTCATGTATCAGTAGTACCAACTTGGGTGAATCTTCTTTTTCTTCTTCAAAAGATATCAGATTGTAACCACAATCATAACTCAATCTTGGGTACAAATCTCTTAGTCCTTCTAAATCCACTATATACTTCACATTCCAACCAGTGTAACTAGTGTACATTTTCAACAAATCGAAGCGTGAGTACTGTTGGTCATTCAAAATATGTGAGATTTTTCACGAGGCACAAGTGTCAAGAAAGTTGTGTCTACACGTGTGAGGCGTAAGATTCTTCACAAGGTAAGCATGCGGGAGAAACGTAAATAATTATTTTACATGTGTGGGTGAAACGTAAAAAAGTTTCAATAAAAAGATAGGGTCGAATTACATGTTTAAATCTTCAATTTTCGTAAATCAAAATATCTGATTACACCCAGAATCGGTTTATGTTGACTTATCGAATAAACCGATTCTGGGTTTTGTTCTCCGTCCATGAAGAGCATGCACAATAATCGGTTTATATGATGATTAACATAAACCGATTCTGGGTCCTGAATCGGAATATGAAAAGACATCACTGAAATCGGTATATAAGTGCTTTAGAATAATCTGATTCTTATACATTTTTTTCTTTTAATTATGCAATCACATAATCGGGTTTTATGTGCCTGATAATTTACCAATTTTGTTTGTCTCTTTATATTCCTTTTTCATAATCGGATTTTATATATGTACCACATAAACCGGTTACTAATGTTTCACACTCCTGTATGTTTTTGTAGTCAGAATCGGATTACATATGTTTAATTATGTACCGATTCTTAACTATTTTTTTTTTTGTTTTATGTAGATATGGACTTCGGACACCTAGCATTTTACTCTAGAGAGCTCACCTTGGAGGACATTCTTAGGAAACCACAAAGAGTGCCAGAAAGAAGCCTCTATAAGTTTTCCTTTGGCATGAGACCCATCTTGAACAAGCCCTCGCATTGATTGACAAGCTTGCACTGGAGGAGCTTCATGAGGTTCACTAGGATGTGGAGAAATATGATTTCCGCTGAGAGGGAGCTCCATGGAGAAATGGAAGCTATGTGGGAAAAAATGGCTCGAGCACAGGCTGCTGCTCCTGATGGTGCTGGTGCTCCTGCTCTTTAAGTTTTTACGTTTAAGTTTGAGATATTAAAAGTTTAGGTTTATAAGACTTGTGGTTCTTTAAAGTTCTTAACACTCTTTTAAGGTTTGCATTTTGGATGATCTTTGTGTTGAACTCAATCCACTTAAAGTTTTAATTATAATTATGTGTTGTTTCTCAATAATTCTATCCTGACATGGCAACAATCGGTCTACTCGATATGTCAACATAAACTGATTGTTCAAGCTATTTTTCCTGTATGTTTTTCAAGCTAGAATCGGATCACATATGAATATACATAAACTGATTAGTGTCGGTGAAAATTCGAAATTTTAACATGTCTTTAATCTATTTATGTTGGTCAAAAGAAAGACCGATTCCTTGTGGAATTAAATTGTAATCGGGTTATACAAAGCTTAGAGAAGACCGATTATACCAAACTATTTCACGTTTTTCAAACAAAATAGTTGTTAGGGACTTTCTCTATAAATAGAGAACTCACCCTTGGACCCCATGTAGTGACCTTGAAGCTCGTCAACGCTATTAGACTGGTCAAATGTCGATTTAGCCGTTAATAACTCGATTAGTTAACACGAACGTTAATTAATAGAAATTAATCTAACAACGATTTAGATACGAAACTAGTATCGTTAGATATATCTCGAAAAATTACGTGGAATGGACTACTCGCACGTGTCATTCGGATATCAGACGAAGAAGATATTATCAGAATTGTTTGAAGGGTAAAAATCGTCATTTCCGGGAAAATGCTTTTGGATAGAACAAGGACACGTTGTGGCTTCCCCTTATCAAACTCTGGGGTTCCTTTAACATTTGGTTGATCTTATCAACCCATCGAGAGGATAACTCTCATTCTGATTTCTTCTTCTTCTTCTTTCATCTTCTTCTGCTCTTCGCCTCTGGCGATTCTGTGACTTTTCTGAGGTTGTGATTTTGAAGAGAAACTTAGGGGATACATTGGAGATTGATTACTGGTGATGGTGTTAGGGTTGGTTTATCGTTGGATGAAGAAGAAATGACGAATTGAAGAGAATTGAATTTAGGGTTCCTGAGAGATGGAGTCGATTGAAGATTTATGAGATATAGAGGATGGAATTGAGTTCTTAATAGTGAAAGAACGAAGGGGTTTTTGTGTAATCGAAGTTCTGAAGCTGTTTGATGAAGAATCACCGAGACTAGGGTTTGTGAGAAATTTGTAGAAGCTTTAGAAGATGAAACTGATGTAAGAGAAAGGTGAAATGAGATGGGTTATGTTTAAGTGAGTGATATGAAGTTGTTTCGATGGAGAATCAGTGAATTAGGGTTTCAGAAGAATTTCAAGGAGGAACTGGAAGTTGAAATTGAGAGTTCAACATAAATATTTGAAATGGGTTGAAGATGCTGAGAGAACTGGGGGTTCGATTCAGGTAATATTATCTCCCTAGTTATAGTTTCATAATCTTTGAAAGGTTGTTGTGTTGTTATTTGTGGATCTAGGTATTCTATGTGATGGTTAATGAAGTTTGTTATTGAGTTTATGATGGTTGTGTTGAGAATTGGATTACATAATGAATGTGTATGTTGGTGGTGTGCTGATGGTTGGGGTCTTGAAATGGTAATGATGTTGAAATTGAATTAAGAACTGTAGGTGAAGGTTGTTCTGATTCACAGGGAGTTGTGTTGAGTTAGATGGAATGGTGTTGTAGGTATCATTGATATGCAGTTGTTGGGATTTGAATGTTGAGCTATTTAACAGTGCAATTGAGAATGAAATGTGTTTAGAATTGGGGATGAATTGTTATTATTACAGATGGGGTGAGTTGTGAACAACAACTACAGGGAATGAGTGAATTGTTGTGGATGTGTATTTGTGATATGAGCTGAGGTTGTAGGTGGTGTTGTTTGGTTAAGTTCAGAGAATGGAGATGGTGGTGTTGAAAATGATTAAGACGAATTGTTATTGATCTGAGTTGCAAGTGTAGTAATTGAATTGGTGGTGTGATGTTGAGCTGTGATACAGAGTCACTTGAGATGATTGTATGAAGTTGAAACTCTTTTGTAAAAGCTTGGAAAAACTGCAATTGCAGGTAGGCTAATTGTATTTGTAATTCAATTATGAAGTTAATTTGAGACTTGTATTGCTGTGATTATGTAATTGAAGTCTAGAATAGGATTTTGGATTGTAAAGTTTAGAGTTTGGCATGTGCAAAAGCATTGGCCTTGAGTCCTTCTTTCCAGTCAGTTTAGCTGACTCGATTTGCTTAGCTGACTCAGTTCTTGATGATCGAGTTAACCTCATGTGACCTGAGTTGAATCGTTTTAACTCACTGAGTTCCTTTATCTTGACCCGTGTTGAATCGTTGACCGAGTTAACCCTTTTGACCTTGACCAGTTTGACCATTGACCAGGACTTGACTTTTGACTGACGTTTATCGTTAGTTGACCCCGTTGACCGTTAATGATTGTTAGTTGACTCAGATGAACTGGGCCTTAGTTTAATGGGCTTATTAGTGGACTTGGGCTTAGATCCAATTTTCCTATGGTACTTGAATTGGACCACTTGTGGTCTGAATTAACCTTTGATTCCTTCTACAAAGTTGTAGATGTTCATAAGACTTAGATATTGAACAATAGAAACAATCTAATTGAATTAGATAAACTTTAATTATGCTAAAGATAGAGAATAAGATATCATAAATGGGCCTAGAACCATTAGATAGATTTGTATGATTCTTATGTGAGCCTTTTGGCTAGATTCTTAGACTTCTTGTGTGATTAACAGTTAGTCTGTCTTGACAACGATCGATTCAAAGAATGGACCAGTGGATCATGGATCTCAAGGTATGCGAGGCTTGTCATCAAAAAGGTGTGGGAATGCATTTAACAGTTTTGTAATCATTGTTATTTCTTTTATGAAAGTCTTTACTTAATAAACTCATGCATTGTCTATTCATTTATTTCATGCTTTGTTTATCTTTATGATTGTCTTTGGGAAATGAGAATTTCCATCTGTGGTATATTGGATACTGCTCCTTCAGAATTTATGGCTAGGGAGATACACCACAATATTAATAATAGGTGTGGAAATGGGCATCAATATTATGGGTGAGTATATTAATCACCATAGACTAACTTGTCTTTATTTTTCGGTGTGTAAATGTCACCACAGAAATTATAAGGTGTGTAAATGTCACCGCATAAACTAAAGGAGGAGTTTAGGTCCATATACATGATTGTTTGTTTTAGTGGCTTTGTTATCTTCTAAAGTTTGGGAAAACATGTAATGTTTTCCAAATCTGCATATGATTACTTAGAAGTTAAATGTTAATTATTCCCCATTTCGGTTTGGTGGTGAGAGCGAGTTGTGCAATAAAGCTTCGAGAAGTTTACTTTGTTATTTGTTTATATATTCTGATATGTTTATTTTGTTGTAAATTCTATTTGTAAACCAAATGATTATTTTATATGTATCATTGGAGAGGAGTTCTTGTATATATATTTCTGAGCGGGGTTAAGTTTTGTATCGCATTTCTTAATTGAATGCTTAAGTACATGTTTTAGATTTTAGTGCCTCTTTATTTAGTTAATTCTTTGGATTAGTCATTTGTTAGCTTAGGGGC
>JAJJWX010001045.1:0-15854 GCA_023529315.1 Papaver bracteatum
TATGTTTGCTTTTGAGTTTATTAGGTGCAATGGAGTCATCTAAAGAAAAAGGAGGAGAAATCACTCATTTAGAGCGAAAAGGGAGCATAGCTCGGAACAAGGGCTCTATATCAATGGACTGGAGTAGCATGTTGGTTCTTCGAAATTGACAAGTCATATATGATTTTGGTGGACCATGTTGATCTATTGGGTGCCTATATAAGTTTTGGCTATTACCTAGCCCTGCAATTAAGAGAAGTAATCATTCCCTCTTATTATTTTCTCTTACCTGTTCCACCTGAGTGCCTGAGATCGAGAAGATGATGCTGAATCGGGACAAGAGTGATAGCTGCAACTTAAGATTTAGGTCGATGGGTTTATGAACGATAGAGCTAGATGGTGATTTGGGTTGGAATTAGGTTGAATTTGGCAGAGAAATTCATGTTGCTGGTGTAGTTCATATGGGTAATTTTCAAGGGTTTTTAATGGAGAAATTAGAAGATGGGTTCGAAGTAATTGAGACTTTGTGAGTTACAGGTTTTAGAGTTAATAATTGGAAGAAAAAAAAACCTGGCGAATTTAGGGGCCAGCCAAACGGATTTAGGGGCCAACACTAAAAGACAAAAAAGTCACCCAAACGTAAAAATGAGTCATCCCTTAACCGATTAATCCGTATTGGCGAAACTACCCTTATACATTCGGAAGTTAATGACCAAAATTATCTTCCGAATGTTGTGGTTCAATCCTCGACGTGCCAAGGCTCGATGATGGTTCGGTGGTGGTTCCATGGTGGTCAGTGCATATGGTTGGAGTTTTTTGCCACTTTACATTCGGAGGTTATATCCTTAACTTATCTTCCGAATGTCAATATTCCAAAAAATACAAACTATGAGTTTTTTCGAAAATCAGAATTTTGGGCCACTTTACATTCGGGAGTAAGAGTTTTCACTTATCTTCCGATTGGCCCGAAATTCTGAATTTCGAAAAACACTAATCTCTGGAGATTTTGTAATTGTTACATTCGGAGGATAAGTGCTTAAAAGCTAACCTTTATCCTCCTAGAATGTGTGTTCGGTAGTTAAAAATCTAACCTTTCAATTTCGAAAAACACTAACTTTGGAGATTTTGTAAATGGCCCTTGGAACTTGTACAATGGCCCTGGAACCGCCTAGAGCCATGGCGTGGTTGGTTTCGAACCAAGAATATTCGGTAGTTAAAAATCTATACTATCTACCGATTGGCCCGAAATTCTAGAATTTCGAAAAACACTAATCTTTGGAGATTTTGTAATTGTTACATTCGGAGGATAAGTAAAATCTTATCCTCCCGAATGTGTGTTGGCTAACCTTGTACAATGGCCCTTGGAACCGCCTAGAGCCATGGCGTGGTTGGTTTCGAACCAAGAATATTCGGTAGTTAAAAATCTATATTATCTACCGATTGGCCCGAAATTCTGAATTTCGAAAAACACTAATCTTTGGAGATTTTGTAATTGTTACATTCGGAGGATAAGTAAAATCTTATCCTCCCGAATGTGTGTTGGCTAACCTTGTACAATGGCCCTTGGAACCGCCTAGAGCCATGGCGTGGTTGGTTTCGAACCAAGAATATTCGGTAGTTAAAAATCTATACTATCTACCTGATTGGAAAACACTAATCCGAAATTCTGAATTTCGAAAAACACTAATCTTTGGAGATTTTGTAATTGTTACATTCGGAGGATAAGTAAAATCTTATCCTCCCGAATGTGTGTTGGCTAACCTTGTACAATGGCCCTTGGAACCTCCTAGAGCCATGGCGTGGTTGGTTTCGAACCAAGAATATTCGGTAGTTAAAAATCTATACTATCTACCGATTGGCCCGAAATTCTGAATTTCGAAAAACACTAATCTTTGGAGATTTTGTAATTGTTACATTCGGAGGATAAGTCGGAACCAAGAAAAGTTAAAAATCTATACTTATCCTCCTTTGGAGATTTTGAATTGTGTGTTGAATGTGTGTTGGCTAACCTTGTACAATGGCCCTTGGAACCGCCTAGAGCCATGGCGTGGTTGGTTTCGAACCAAGAATATTCGGTAGTTAAAAATCTATACTATCTACCGATTGGCCCGAAATTCTGAATTTCGAAAAACACTAATCTTTGGAGATTTTGTAATTGTTACATTCGGAGGATAAGTAAAAGCTTATCCTCCCGAATGTGTGTTGTCTAACCTTGTACAATGGCCCTTGGAACCGCCTAGAGCCATGGCGTGGTTGGTTTCGAACCAAGAATATTCGGTAGTTAAAAATCTATACTATCTACCGATTGGCCCGAAATTCTGAATTTCGAAAAACACTAATCTTTGGAGATTTTGTAATTGTTACATTCGGAGGATAAGTAAAAGCTTATCCTCCCGAATGTGTGTTGGCTAACCTTGTACAATGGCCCTTGGAACCGCCTAGATCCATGGCGTGGTTGGTTTCGAACCAAGAATATTCGGTAGTTAAAAATCTATACTATCTACCGATTGGTCCGTCCAAATTCTGAATTTCGAAAAACACTAATCTTTGGAGATTTTGTAATTGTGTCATTCGGAGGATAACTCCGAATCGGTAGTTAAAAATCTATACTATCTACCGATTATGGATGATGTTCTTGGATTTACACTAGCAGAAACATAATCGGTAGATAACGACCTACTTTATCTACCGATTATGGATGATGTTCTTAAGTAACGATGATGTTTTCAACGTGCTCGAAAATTGGGTTACTCTGCCGGAAGTGGACTGATTAGAACACAAAAAATAGGTTCTTGAAGATCAAAAAAATTGTAACGAGAGAGCTACCCCCCCGGACAGTGGCAGCAATATGCTCCTGAAACCACTACATTCGGAAGATAATTTTGGCCATTAACTTCCGAATGTGTAAGGGTAGTTTCGCCAATACGGCTTAATCGGTTAAGGGATGACCCCTTTTTACGTTCGGGTGACCTTTTTTATCTTTTAGTCTGGCCCCTAAATCCTTTTGCCTGGCCCCAAAATTCGCCAGGAAAAAAAAAGGGTTTTGTGAGTTGAGAAGAAGAAGAGTAGGTTTTAGAGGAGAAAATAGGATTTGTAGAAATGAGTGATTTAAGTGGGGGAAATGTTGCTCAAAATAACCAAGTAAACTTCATAATCTTCTGATGGTCTATATGTTGCTCAGAGTAGTCGAATCACAGCTAATTGGTAAACACCCAGTGAAAGAGTCGTCAATATCAGGGGTCTAAACCCAAACGACTCTTAAAAGTCGTTATTGTATTGGCCCTAGTATTGACGACTCAAACCTGCAATTTTTCCAGGTTATGAAAAGTCGTCAACTTTTATTTTATAACCTAACGACCCTAAAGAAGAGTCGTTATAACATAGAAGACTCTACGACCCAAAGACTCTGTATAATATACCCCTTAGAGTCGTCATTTGGTTATGTATAAACCCAAACGACTCTAACCTGCCATTATAATTTTCCGAGAAGTCGTCATTTGGTTATGCATATTCACTCTTTGGTAGTTCACCCCTTAGAGTCGTCATTTGGTTATGCAAGTCGTCATTTGCACGTCCATGCATACCATAATACCCTGCAATCATCGAATTCGAAGAGATTATGTCCCTACCTTCCATTCGATCAAATACTGAACACCCGTCCATGACATTACCGCACTTTGTATACATATTAACTAGACCATTTCCTACCAATATATTCTTATCCATCAAAGCTCTAATTGAATACCCATGAATTTCCTTCCCTAAACCCAAAGCTACAACCTCTGCACACAACGAAAGAAGACTAGCCATTGTGATCGAATTTGGATGAGGACTAACAATAACAATATCCCTAACGACCCACAAATTACAGTTGAAGACTCTGTATATATATGGTAACGATTCTATTAATTTTAAGTGGTCGTTAACGACCCTATTAATAAACAAACGACGGTAAAATGGTACTTTCAACTTCATTTTGAAAGCCCCTAAATTTTTGGTGTGGACATAAATTTGGTGAGCCCCCAATTATTTTTTAGGGCCCAATTAATCCTTGTTAATTTTGTCTGATACATTTATTTAGATCGTGAAAAGTTTGAGAGAGAGTAATCATCAACTCCCAAAGCATGGGTGTAAATAGACGTTTGAGTCTGTCTGACAATTGGGAAAGCTTTATATAAGCTCCATAATCAGGGAGTCTGACGAAGGCGGATACATTTGCGATTCTGACTGGACTGTAAGTCGCACACTGTCAGCCTTCAATTACATTCAGTAACCAGATGTTTCATCAACAACAGCTTGGGCAGAATCCTGTAAAATCACCGGATCTTAGAGAGAAACCAGACTCAATAATCCAACAGTTGCCTAACTTTCAATTCAAGCCTGCAGAACCAGATACATATGAAATAGCAAATCTGCTTCCTTTCCAACAAGACAAAGTCATCTACTTGGGTGGGATCCAGAAAATACTGTATATATCCAAAAATGAAACAATTCTGCGAAAACCAACATGAAAAAGTAAATAAATATCCTAACTGTACAAAAGTTGTTAACAATGCAGAACCAGATGCAACCATTCTAATGAAGCCAAAAATATTCCAGCACTTTGGGATTGTAAGAAACAGTAAAAAGGGAAAATTGAAAATGGACGAAGGGAAGTAACGTGCAAGAGAGATGTTTCAACTAATTACAATCTCTAATTAGTTACCTGTACTTCAACTCATTTACTAGCTAGCTAGGAATGGAATAATCCTCGGTTAACGGTGGCATTAACGATGTTATTCACAGACGAAGGAACATGCCAACCGTATTCATCATTGATGATGGGAACTGCTATACGAGGAGAATTTTGGTTACTCGATTGCAGTTTGATAACTTGTTTCTTTAAGAACTTAATGTAATGAACTGCCTCATCTAACACGGAGGCTGTATCCATTTTAGCTCCTCCTGGAACAAGTCTTTGAAGAACTCTTATCCGTTCGCTTATCCTCTCACGCCTATGACGTGCAGCTACAAGGTGTGGGTCGTTACTAAGTCGAACATTTCGTCTCTTAGGTTTATCAAGTGTCACTGGACCGATATCAATAGGTTGCATCGCTATGATCAAGTACATCATTTCTTTCACTGCACCCAACTCTTCCTCTTCTTCTGATCCTTCTTCACCCTTGACTTGATTTTTTTCTTCACTACAACTTATGGTTCTTACAAGTTGTTGTTGCTGTTGATGCTCATGATCACTATGTATGGGTGCATAATGTGAAAACCATGATGATGTTGGTTGTGTAACAGGTTGAGAATGAAAATTCTCAAAAATTACATCATAAGAAAGCTGATCGCCATGGAGGTATGGAGTAGCAATGGGGTTCGACTGCTCCACCGAAGCCATTACAAGATTATCCTTTCTTGGCACGTCAACATTTTCCATTGTTTTTGTATTTGCTTCTCCTAAGGCTTTTAATGAAACCAAGGTGCTCATATGAGGGATTGCTTGAAATATACGTTTATCCTTACCAAAATCCACAAGCACTTTTGAAAATGAAGAAGTTAGGTCATGAATTAGGACCTTTGTCTCTGAGTGACATAGAACTGTACCCCTACTCGTCAGGACAAGCAAATCATGGACAATTTCTTGTGTATCTGTGTTGCTTATACTGAACTCTTTAATCCAACCCAACGACCCATCTTATTTCTTCTTCAGTAGCAATATATCAGAAGTTTTCGAATCTTTATCATAGTGGTCAGCCAGTAAATAACCCCCCAAAACCCCAAGACTAAAATTCCAATCAGTGGGTGAAGCTGTAGGCATTTCGGCAAAATCTTCATTGGCCAAATCAAAAACCACAATTTCACCAGTTTTAAGCTTCCAATAAAGAGATTCATTCACAAGCTCACCAAAGACATTAGTAACCAAATCCAGGTCTTTGTTAAATTTCTTCCCTGTGTTCCTCCATCCCTTGCCACTTCCAAGTGTGTACACCTCAACATGTACAGAATTGGGTTCTTTCCACAGTTTATACATTCTCACAACCTTGTACTCACTAGACAAAGAAACATAACCAAATCCATTCACCAATCGATCACCATGACCATAGGTTCTCTCAAATTCCGGGAGAAACACACATTCCCTGGTGATGGGATTACATATATACACAGGTTCGTAGTAGCCCCCCTCGTTATCATGGCATCTATTTAGACAAACTAAACCATTACAGGAACCGGCGATATCGTAACACACAAACGGAGCAGGTTTTAGTTTCATTCTTGTAACTCTATGGCAGGGTTGTTCCTCCGAAGAAAAATTCCCATCAAAAAATTCTAGATAATGGAACTGTCTGTATGCATAAATTGGATTGTCATTCATCAGTAGGAAAGTAAACTTACCACCAGAAGACCCAGCAGAATGAATATTGTTAAGGCAGTGATTCAAGTGAGATTGAGAAAATTGTTTATGATTGATCACACTATTCCATGATTTGGACAGTCTAGAGCTGATTCTGTCGGTAGACGTGTTAAAATGTTGAAGATGGTATCTACTGGAAGCATATTGAAGTTCCCCATTTCAAACCCCTTACTGTAGGACGATTGATGTATTAATGGCAGAAGAAGAGATTACAATTCGAAGAAAAAGAAGAAGAGATCGCAATAATTTTAGTTTTAAGAAGAAATGGGATTTTGTTGCGGAGACTTCGACAAATGCAAAGGTTTTTTTTTTGTTTTTATGGACTGTTTAGGGTTGGTTTGGGGGGAGAAACTTAATGGACATACAGTCACGGGCTTTGTAAAAAGGCTCACTCAGCTCTCAAGATTGTCGGGGGTGAGCATGGGCCGGTATGGACCGGTTTTTACCTCAGATTTCAAATTTGGTATCCGCATCCAATCCAACATCCAACGGATTTGCATCCAATGGACACGGATGAACGGATTGGGTGCGGATAATCCAATGGATTTGTGTTAGTTAAAATTTATAATGAAAAATAAACCAATATAGATGACTTCTTATATAACCTACACATTTTTATATATGTATATAAATATATAAGTGTCATGGACAACACTCGACGAAGCAAACACCTTAAAAATTCCAAAACTATCTATATATTTTCGAGAAACTATATAAATGCCCTTAATCTAACGGATATGGATGTCCAACGGATTTTTAAGGTTGCATCCGGGCCCAATCTGTAATCCGTTGGATTTCAAAAATCTCATCCGCGCCCAACCCATTAGCGAACGGTCCGGGCATCTATCCGCAAAAATACGGTTGGTCCCGGTTAAATCCGCGGATTACGGATAAAATGCTCACCCCTACTCAAGTAGGACTTAAGGGACAACATGGCTGCTAAACGGTACCAGTTTGCGTTTGTTGGGGGTACTAACTACTAATCCTTCACCTCACCAATGAATATTTTGTTTCATGGTGTGTTCCATTGTCTAGTACAACAGATAATGTATCAATATATCGTTTTCAATTGTGAAATTTACGTTTTGGACGCTCTAGTCCACCCCACTCAAGCCTGGTACTCGGAGGTCCTAATTTATTAAATGTTGAACGGGTTAGTTTTTTATTTAAAGATTTAATCCAAATTGAATTATTTTGATGACCGAAATGACCCTTTTATGAAAATAGGAGTACTATTTCATTTCTTTGTTCGTCACTGGCGGCACATCATCGGTGAAACTTATGGAGAAAAAACAGAGACATCTTTCGTTTCTTTTCGATCTGGAATCAAGATGATTGAAACATAGTGAGTTTTTCATCAATTTTCTTTAACGATTTCTACAGTTACTTTTTGTTTTCTTCTCTTCTAATTCATCTCCATCTCGAGCTGAGCTCAAAATTAATTTCAAAACTTCAATCTAGGGTTTTATCTTCATTTTTTTTTTGACCTGTAGCAATCGAAATGGAGAAGATGATGATGATGCTGTCCATTTGAAGAACTTCCACAAGTGTATCAAACGACAAGAGGAACTTATTTAAGACATTAAGGTAAGGAAATTAAGCAATGGATTAATTTATTTTTGTGGGAATGTTATTTATGCCCCTAGTATCCATGGGTCATGCACAAATACCCTTATCCATTATGTAAATACCCCTCACCTTTTAAAAGGAAACAAATTTTTATGGTAATTCCATAACTGCCCATTGAATATTAGTTAAGTTTAAAATAAAAAAACATTATTTCATTAATATTAAAAATATATATATTTCATTTCTCATTCTCATTTCAGATTCGAAAATTCTCTCTCCAGTTTCACCCATCACCACCACCCACCACCACTATTAGCACCGTTTCTTCACCGCCACCACAACCAACACCGTATTCAATTTTAATTTCTTTCTTCTTCTTCTCCATTTTAACAGAGATTTAATGATGAAGATTTGTGCGATCGAGATCGAGAGGTTTTCAATTTCAATCAAATCCCGAAATCAAACTTCATAAGCATCATCGGGAGTTCTTCTTCTTGTTGTTTTAACTGTAATTTCTACATCATTGAAGATTCAAGCGGTCCAGATAGAGTTTTAGGTTTTCGATTCCGGTTTCTGGTAATTATAGATTTTGAGTTGTTGCATGTTTGATTGATTGAAATTTAACAACTAATTTATTCATGAAACTGATGTTACAAATCTTAATTTACCTTTTCTCGATTTGATTCAGTTGGAGCTTGAATAAAAATCAAGTTTTGGTTATTTGATTCAGGTGTTTACGGTATTCTTTCTTCTCTTTGTGCTTCAGGTTAATATTTTTGTTGCTTAAACAATTGCTTTTCCGAAGAGATTTGCGTCACTGTGTGAATATTAACCATCAATTGCTAATAGGTGCTATTTTTATTGCTTTCTATGTATGTTGGTTAGCAGCACCATCTATACTGAACGGTGTGTATGGGATTTACAGACACGAATGCTAGGTTGTGTATTTGTATGTCATATTAATGTTGTAACTTCAGTTAAAATGATGGGTTGGATTGCTTCTACAACTTTGTTGCGGTGATTGTTAGTGACGGTGTTTGGAGGTATTTTTGTGGTGCTTATTTATGAGGGTGTTTAAAGTGTACATTTCATTAATCATTAAATTTTAAGCTTAAGATTCCAGTAATACAAAATTCCCATTTTGTAATTGTTGAATTTTATTAATAGTGATTAGAATGACTAGGGTTTTGTGATTGATACGTGTAGACGATGTTTTAGGTGTGATTACTTCTAGTGGTTGAGCTAAGGGTTTAATCCAGAATAGTTCTTATTCAATGAAGGTTCATAGCATGGTTTAGATAGATAAATTAGGATGTTTGAAGTAACAGAACTTAGTCAATACTTCATAAGACTATTATGACTCATGGTGGTAAGATAATGGGAAACCCTGTCGTCCTTTTTTCATCTAATTTCGATGATTTTTTTGAGCATGAACTTAAATCTGATTCCGATAATTTTTTTTTCTTTTAGTTTCTTCCACTAACTGGGTGCTCTCCTATCTGATAAAGTTAGAATCTTTGATGTTCACTTTGGTAGTTGTATGAGTAACATCTGTTTAGAATTAACAGTGACATATATATATACTCATGTTAATGTACATAAATATTTGTGCTCTTGAAGTTGATTTAGTAATTAATTTGGTTAATGTTTGATGTCATGGTCAGGTAGTTTAGAAACTAATAACCTAGTAATTAATTTTGTTAATGTTTGTAGTCCAATTTTCGTTCTCGAGTCTCTGGACGTATGGAGGACTCCCTTGACATCCATTTTACACGGATCTGGTAGAAATGAATGGTGCAACCATTTGGGATGAGTAGACTAATGTCTCTTTATGATGCTCTCTTTTACTTAGGTGGACGTCTACTGTTCTTTTTAGACATATATTTCTTGATTTCTATAGGTACTGGTAGGATGTTTGTTAGTGGTTGCAGTATGTGTCACTCCTTCTTTTTTTTGGTGAGAGCAGTCATTTCATGTACAAGTTGATTGATATGAAAATGCATATCCAATTTTTACAAACATCTACTATGGTATATCACTTTTTAATTAGCAACTTATTCTCCAGTCTATCTAGTTTGCCAAGAACATATGTACATGGTTCCATTATGGCTTGGGATTAATAGCTTAATTTTATCTAATTTTCTTTATTTCGTACTTGGACTTTTCTGGGAACAACTTGAGAAAGTTTCTTTCACTTTTGGAGACAACTTGAGCTAGTTGATTCCAAAATGGAGGCAACTTGAGCTAGTTGATTCCATTTCAGAGGCAACTTGGTTATGTTTTTGGTCCATTCATTCATCTAAAATTATCTTATATGGTAACACAAGGTTGTGTTGAGTTTCAGTTTGTGTATGGTTTGTGTATTGAGAGGATCTTCTGTCTTTAAATATACTACTTTTTAGTGACATCTGCCCTGTTTTGCAGGGTTGATCTATGTCCTGGAAATGGCTTTAAAAGTATTCTCATATGGTTTTGAAAATTACTAGAGCAAAGGGCGAAATATTTTTGCTTTTGTTATCACATGGATAGTTGGTAAGTTTAAAGACTAGCACATTGGTTAATGTTAACGATGCTATTTTAACGAAGTCGCTCACTCTTGTTTTCATTAAATGAAAGTTTTTTTTTTGTTGATATACTGTTATATGATGGAACAATCAAGTTATTGATGAGGATAAACTTAAAACATAATTGCAGCAAAAGGGTGGACTGGTATGGGAGTTGAAGTGAAGTGTAGAACAGTTTGATGTTGCAGCTGAAGCTTGGCCAATAAAGCTGGGTTTATATACGGTTGTCAATTTGAGCTCACTGATGGATGCTCAAATAGTATATGTTCGTTTTTTTTCGCCAAACCAGGTAGCTTTTCATGCATGTTACCTTGTGTTATGCTTGAATCCATGGTGCAATGGTAGCACAACTGACTATATGTCAGAAGATGTGTGTTCGACTCACACTAGGTTTACTTTTTTTGTGTACAATTTTTATTTTTTGGAGACAACTTGGGATAGTTGCCTCCATATTTGGAGATAACTTGGGCTAGTTGCTTTCACTTTTGAAGACAACTTTGTGCTAGTTGCCTTCACTTTTGAGGACAACTTGAGCTAGTTGCCTCAGATTCGGAGACAACTTGAGCTAGTTGCCTCCATTTTGTTTTGCAACTTATTCTTGTACACTATTTATTGGAGACAACTTAAGCTAGTTGCCCCCACTTTTGGAGACAACTTGAACTAGTTGCCTCTAATATGGACATTATTTATTGGAGACAACTTGAGCTAGTTGCCTCCACTTTTGGAGACAACTTGAGCTAGTTTCCTCCTATATGGACACAACTTCAGCAAGTTGACTCCACATGGTAGTGGTGGTCGTCGGTGGTGGTGGTTGGCGGCGGTGGTGGTGGTTGGTGGGGCGGTTATTGGCGGCGGCGGTGGTGGACAGTGGCGGCGGCGGTGGTGGTGGGTGGTGGTGGTTGGCGGCGGCGGTGGTGGTTGGATGTGGACAGTGGTGGTGGTGGTTGGCGGTGGACAATAGATGTAGTTTTTTTTTTTTTTTTAAATAGTGGTTAGTTTTTTTGTATATACACTATATAAAAGAGGGTATTTTAGTAATGTATTAGGCTTAGGGGTATTTGTAAAGTTCATAAGGGTATTTTTGCAAGGGGTCTCATAGTAGGGGTATATAGATAATATCCCCTTTATTTTTTTGTCTGTTTTCATTGATGATTTTTGTATTGAAATTGGTATATTTTTAAATATGCTCACTTGATGAGAGTGTTAATTTGTTTTAGAACACAGTGGGGAATTTTGAATTTGAGATCAACAACTTAAGCATTACAAAATTAGGAAATTAAAGAAATATGTAATGTTAATAACCATATGAATATAAGAGAATGTTGAGATACAGAGAGTGATCCACTTTATATGAAATTTTTACGTAATCATATGACAAAAAAAATAAAAAATAAAAATAGCAATCCATGAATTTTGGTCTAAAATAATGGAAGTAAGTTCTATTCTTATGTGTTTATAAGTTGTACCAAAGTGGAAGGAATTTAGTGCATTGGTCATTAGCTTGTGAGCTTGCATGTAGGCTACCCCGAGGGGTGACCCCTTCTATCAAGATGATGTCTCCTTTTGTTCTTGTTTCTTGTTACATTTCCAGCTTAGCTCGTTGATATGCTGACTAATAATGTCACTTCTAGTAACTCTTGTACACAATTTTATTTCCTATATTCTACTTTCAGATCCGGTGTATGATTTGTATCTGCTCAATCAGTGAATTTCGGTAGCGCTGGAGGTTGACTAATATGCTGACCTTGTAAAGAATGAAAGAATGGAAATAAATATCATATTTAGAGAATATTTTAGTTTGAGATGTCAGAAGGTTGGTTTATTTGTACTAGGTTTAGGATTTTGATTCTTCAAGATACTGTTTAATACACTCTGAAACAATAAGATCTATTTGCTACTTACAGGTGCAAACATAGACAATCATAAGTGGTTTTCTGGTAGCTACTAAAACATGGGTACAAAACTATATTATACCCTGATGCATTTTGACATTAATCTTTCTTGGTTTTATGGATTTCGTAGCTATTTTATGGATTTTTAAGTGAATCAATTCTACCTATTTTATATATTTTGTAGATGTGTACATAGTTGTACACCACTGTCGTGCCTCTTTAGGTATTAACATTTTACAATTGCAAGGATTCAGACATTGTTAACGTCTTAGCTACTCAAATTTGTTGACATATTTGACAAGAAAAATAATAAAAGTGGATGAATTAGTTCTATCTATTTTCCATATTTTGTAGATGTGTACGTAGTTGTACATCATTGTCATGTCTCACTTATAAGCATTACACTTTTTACATTGAATTCGTGTATTATGTAGCTTATAGACAAAGCTATGTTTTGTAGGTGATGAAGTTGCAACAAAGAAATGTGGTATTATATTTGATCTCTCTTGCAATCTTACAAGGTTACTTGAACTATATACTAGTGAGATCCCTGAAGCATCCCTATATATCACAGTCTGATATGAATATTTGAAGGCTGATAGTTTGTATTTTCTCCAATTCTCTAACTTTGTTAGTTCCAGATACTTGATATGCACCTGGGTTCTTGTATTCCATGTAAGAAAGGTAATTTGCTGACATTAGTTTTAGCAATGGTGGCGCATTTCAGTCTATGGTGTATTATCTTTTTCATAAAAAATGGTCTAAAACTATTGGTTTTTGTATTATTTCTCTATTTTCGGTGTCAAGGTATCAATATAAGCATTGTATACTAGTATAAATATACCAAAATTGTTGGTTTTGGTATTATCCCTCCCTGCCTTCCCTTATATACTAGTACTAATAGTCGTTGAATTTGTATTTTTATTCGCAACTATAGATCTGTCTTGATTAAGATGTTTTATCCTTATGGAAAGATCGAGTCTGAGGATTTTTTTTATGGCACATTTATGGTCCAAAGCGAGGAGAGCTACGAGGTGGTCACTTTCACTCAGTTCAGTGCCAAAGAGGTAGATCATCCATCACTTTCAACCATTGTGGATCGTTTTACCTGTGTACATTCTTTCTAGGAAGATTGAAAATACTTGAATAACAACGTAGTATAGAGCGAGAAGTAGCTAAACAATCACTAAGTAATGATTGCATAAACTATAACTAGGGTGTACAATCTGGTGCATATGTAAAAAAAATGAATTTATGGATAGTCTTCTGTGTGATTCTATATAAAATTTATAATTCAACTTCAACAAGGTGTGTTTGGCCCACATCTTTGGGTTGTTCTCTAATTATTAAACTAACTGATTTTTTTTTGTACATGCTGGGTTGTTTGTTGTGGAATCCAAATGAATATCTATTTCCAGGGGTAAGCAAGGTAATGAATTGAGATGAATATCCACAATGGTCTCCCCATAAGCTGTCATCTGATCCTAACCTTGATGAAGCTACTCAAGGTCTGCTTTCGGTGACTTGAACTCAAATTGTGATTTCCATTCTAATCGTGTACCTAAGCTTTGTGTGTCATAGAAAAATAAAGGGCCACTTGAATTGGTTTAGCAAATCATGTAAACCTGGATTAGTTCACAACTGCTATTGAAGAATCACTGACTATCTGTTGTCACAAAAATTACATGTATTAGTACACCTGTAATATAAGTGTACATTGTTGTACACATGTGACAGAAATTACATGTGTACATAGTAGACCACTCTAGGGATTTTAATTAAATTTTAGTTAACAATCTTTTTTCATATGTGTACACTGACTGTTGGTTTACATAAATTACATGTGTACATATTAGTACACCTATAATATAAGTGTACATTGTTGTATACAATCTGGTGCACATGATTTTTAATGATTTTCTGAACAACCACAAAGTAATTGCATAAACTATAACTAGGGTGTACAATCTCGTGCACATATAAAAAAAATGACTATGTAAACTTATTCTTGCGTAAGTAACTAGGGTGTACAAATTGCTTCACATTGGAAACAGGTTCATTCGATAAGCATATGCTTGTGTTTCCAGTTTGTACACATTTATTTTTGAATTGTTATTGTGCACTTAATTGACATCGTATACAGATTTTGGCATTATAGATGTGTACATGGTGGTACACCACCATGTGTACATATTTGTACACTTATAATATAAGTGTACATTGTCGTACACATATGACATAAATTACATGTGTACATAGTATCCCATTTTAGGACTCTTAAGCAACTTTTATTGAACAATCTTTTTCGTTTTTTGGATGTTGAATCAGTGATGCTATGATTCACTGGATGTTTGTTACGAAAGGAATGTTAGGGCTGTCTGATTGGTCCAATACTGTCAATTGTATCAATATTTCTCCAATAAGCAGCAATTCAAGTATCTTTCCACTATAACAATGTAGAGATTGTAGAATCAAGGCCAAGTGCAGCAGTAAGTTAAACTAAAATCCAAAGTCGTTGAGGAACTAGATCTGATTCACATAATATAAACACAGGCTTGCTAATATATTAATCCAGACAAATAATCTTATATATTGTAGCTTTATAAATGTTGCTTCTATTTGACCACGGGAACTTCCATCAACGGATGCAACCCAAATTGGAAACAACCTCTCGAATCTCGGTCAAATATACAACAGAAAAGATCATTCAAAAAAAGTATTAGTAAGCATATATTCTTAAAAGTACATAAGTATTAACCGTTGTCTTTTCTTGTACACCAGTTAAATAGGTGCATATAAAAGTGTACCTTTTTTGTGTGTGCTTGTTATACCAGGTGTATATGACTATACACCTTGATCTTTCTCTTAGAGATTCGATGGAGGAAGATAGGGTAAGAAAGGACGTAGCTGCAAAGGCTGCAGAAGAAAAATTAGGTGGACAGGCTTCAAGTTCACATGATACATCAATGACTGAAAACGCTGGCATTATGTCTGGTGGAGCTAATACAGGCGATTTGATGGCAGGTCTCATGCTTGTTACTAGTTGTCCTGGGGTTGAATCTGTGGTTACAAACATGATGCAGTTTATTATTGTACATGAATTAGAATATGTGGTTTTCTGCAGTGAAGGAAAGATGTGTTTAGTTTGATTAGAATTTATGCATGCTCGAGTCTGAAAGAAGATGGTGTTACTGAGATTTCAAGGGTATTAGAACTGTTGGTTTGATGAATATGATATGGAGACAGTGTTGTTACTTTGTGTGATTTAGAGTTTGCAGTGAGTAAGCTGGTAACGAAATGAAGAAGCGTTGTGTATTGTTTTTGGCTGAGCAATTACATGGTATGGATAAGCTGCAGCTGGCTATGAAGCAATTGCAGGTGATGATAGGTGTCTAAAACACATAATTCTATATCTAGTATTTATGCTTTCTCTTCTACTTTTCTTGTAAATTA